>OZ026818.1:6630346-6757180 GCA_964023185.1 Macaria liturata | reverse complement strand
CGCCCGCCCGCCATTGGCCGGAGCGGGGCGCGCTCCGCCGATTGGGCCCGGCGCACGTGCGCGGCCGTCCCGCGCGCCACCTGGCCGCCCGCCGCCCGGAGCGCTTATAAGCCTCTCCTTCCCCTTGCCTCACCACTCGAGCTCCGGACGCCGACGAGTGAACACGCACGTCGCTGCGTCCCCGACACCGACTCCGGCGCATCTCGCTTTGGACTGTTTCATCTGTGAACTTGTGATAAAACTTACGAACTCGTTTGAACTTTTCCGTTTTTTGTGATTGTGAAAATTGTGTTTGGAGAAACATGCTCGTGGAGGAGAATTCCCGAGTGATGATGTCGAAGAAGTACGCGCACTGTCCGCTGAAGAAGCGGCCGGTGCTGGTGCGGGAGGAGCGGCCTGCGACGCCGCCCACCTCTCCGCCGCTGCCCGCCCATACTGCCACCGCGCTCTACTATCATTATCATTGTGAGTATTACAATTTTTAACAAATTATTATGAATGTTGTTTCAACTTTTGGAATTCTGATATTTTTTTACTAAGTCGCAATTTTTGTAACAGATCGTTTTTGATTGTTGGTGTACATAATGTTTACAAACATTTCCAAATTACTAATATCAATACTAGAAATCAAAAACATCATTACATATCTCGCATTTTCAACAGACTAGAATATTTAATTCATTTTGATTTTTGTAGTTATTTACTATTGATAAAAATATATTTAAATAAAGGCCGGCTTATAATTATGTGAAACATTGAATTAAATTGTTATTTCTTTTGTCCGTAGGTGATACACAAAACGATGAGCCAGAAAATCTGAGCACTAAGCCTGAAGACCTATCGAAAACTGGTAACTACCCAAGCAAGGCGTCCTCCCCCGTGGCTGCGAGCGCCGTGAAGACAGAGCCCCGCGCGTGGAGCCCGCAGCTGGAGTACCTGGCGGCGTGCCGCGCGCGCCTGGAGCCGGCGCCCGAGCTGGCGCGCCCCACGCCACACTACCCCTACCTGCCCTCGCTGTACGCGCCCTACGCGCCGCTGGAAGACCTGTACCCGGCGGCGCCCGCGCTCTCTCCGCCCGCTCACCCCCAGATGTACGCGCGCTACTCGCCAGCCTCGCCGCCCTCTTCCGTCTCGCCGCCGCCTTGCCCTGAAGACCTCCGATCACCAGGATCAGTCTCTTCAGATTCGGGAGTATCCGTCTCTGCACCCAGAAGACCTCGTTACCAGTGCCCAGACTGTGCTAAATCTTACTCCACGTACTCCGGCCTGTCCAAGCACCAGCAGTACCACTGCGCGGCCGCCGAAGGAAGCCTCGCGAGAAAGAGCTTCAGCTGCAAGTACTGCGCTAAAGTGTACACCTCCCTGGGCGCGCTGAAGATGCACATCCGCACGCACACGCTGCCGTGCAAGTGCCACCTGTGCGGCAAGGCGTTCTCGCGGCCGTGGCTGCTGCAGGGCCACATCCGCACGCACACGGGCGAGAAGCCATTCTCGTGTCACCACTGCCGGCGCGCCTTCGCCGACCGGTCCAACCTGCGCGCGCACCTCCAGACCCACTCCGACGTGAAGAAGTACTCGTGCTCGGGCTGCGGGAAGACATTCTCCCGCATGTCCCTGCTGAGCAAGCACCTAGAAGGCGGGTGCGGCACGCCGGGCGCCCCGGCCGCGCCCTACGAGTACCGGCCCGAGGGCCTGCCTGCGCACGCTCACCACCAGCTGCCGCCCGCCTCCATACATGCCTACTGAAAAGACTGAGCTTTCGCAGAATCCTCGATCTCCATAAAAATTGTAATTGAAATATTTCGATTTGCCGTAATTTTAGGTCGATACTTAAATTATTGTTGTAAATATTTTGGAATTATTTTTGTGTGTTTAACGTATACTAGCTAGACTAGACTTGCGTATAGGTATAAGTTAGCATAGATGTAATGTAGTCGTACAAGATCGCTTTAGTAGCGATTCTCCTAGTCATATGGCATTTGCCAAGTGTTTTACACGATTAAAGCATATAACTCTAAGCTCCGAGCTCATCAAAGATTTAACAAGAGATAAAACACCTATTTTAAAATTGAAATTGTATGTTAATATATTTGATGAACTCGCGGCTAAGCCATGTACAAAGTGCCTTAGTATGTATAAAATGATTAATATATTCTTCGAAAAATTTACAGTAAAAGACTTGTAATATATTTTTAGATTGTATCTATTCAAGAGGCTATATGTGGATGACCCAATCGCCCAATCGCGTTCCTTATTGTTACCTCCGTTACGAAAAGAATAAAACAAGATTGATTTGATAAAATAAAATAGTGTTATTGAATCCCTTTATTTTTAATATAAGCCTACCTTAGAACAGGTCTTGGTAATTATAACAAGAAGGTATAAAAAGATACCTAACGGTAAAAAAATATTGGCCAGATTTTACGCACAGTATACACAGTCACGGATAGTGAGAGATAAATGTAGGGACTCGTACCAAGATACAATGGATATTTTGCTCTAAAACTATTAAATTTATTAATCCAAACGACTAAGAAATAATATACAGTGGGGGTGTAAAACGAATAAATCTAAATAATAAAAGCAATACCTTTTCAATTTATTGTTCATTTTATATTATATTATGTAAAATAATAATAATTGATGTTAAGTTAACAGAATAAGTTTTACCTGCGCTATGTTAAAATGTAAAACAAAATAAGAAACACTATCTATATGTGTTGTTGTACTTTTCAACAACATAAATAAAATGTCTTATAAATTTTGATTGTGAATATCCAATGGTTTACGTAATGAAAAGAAATAATTACAAACAACATTACGCAAAACCAATTAAAGTAGGACCATTAAACTTCTAACGCGTGCATTCATATAAGTATATCACAAAATGAGTATCACCGCAGGTCAGTCAATTAAAACAGTACATTGTACATAAGGCTTGTAACTCTTAAGTTATTAAGCTACAGCTTAGGTAGCAGTGAGTAGGTGCGGAGACAATGGGTCGCGGGTCACTAGTGGGTCGAGCGGTGGGCGCCAGGCGGTCACCCGGCCACCGGGTCACCACACTGTGCACTGTAGCTGCTCGACTTTATTACCACTGCCAATTCATTTATTGTAACCTTAAAAATTCATAACTCACAAAACTATTAACATGCATAAAATTTCATAAAACTTACTAGAACCGAATCGTCTAGAAAAAAAAATAATGACTTATGTTTTGCCGTTTGTTATATTCACGTTCTAAAGTAGGTACCTAAACTGCGCTCATTTCCTTATCATTCACTTCTGAACTAAACGATCATGTTGCAGGTAGGTAAACAGTACTTAGTCACCTTTATTACCTACTATTTCTAACAAACAAAATGTAAAATGGTTACGTAGGCCTAGCTCGGGCACGCAGGTGTGAATTTGTTCGTTCATTTATCAAACACAAACATCAACTGTGAATATTCAACAACATGTCAAATACAAGTAGTAAGTAGCCTATAAATCCAGCGTCATAAACCCGTCTAGGTACAGAATTATCTGCGAGCAAAGTTTAGAGGAGTTACGAGGCTGACTCAGCAAGTGAGTAAGCATTTATGTAATTGCTTGACAATGTAATCCAATAGGGTTTATACAAACGCAACGCTACTATCGTGGCACGGGCTAATAGGAAAGTTGTCCAATAAGATAAACATCTAACTGTTAACCTCCGACCCTGTCAGACAAGTGCACGTTTCTCAAAAGATACCGAACGACTATTGGCACTTTTTATCGAATTGTTTTCAATGGAATTAAGATATTATCGATTGTGGGTTACGCAATGGACATAAAGAGATCAGCTGACCTAAAAAGCTAATAAGACTTATCTTATAACCCTGTGAAATACTAGCCCACTCAATAACGACGATAATATCGATCGCCATTCAACAACACCGATGATCATCTAGATCGCCTGCGCCAATGAGCTAATTAAGATAAGTTTAAGACAAGCCGGTTAATGGCAACGGCTCAGGTAACGATAAAGAAGTATAGCACTGGCGCTGATGCAACACGTTTAATTGCAGTCGGATAACGCACATCAGCCTACACAAGTGCCAATTAGTGGCGGAAGGTGAGGATGTGTGAGCCGGTGCGTGCGCGCGCGATTGGCCGGGCGGAGTGCGCGTGCGCCGGCCGCGCAGGCCAATCCAATGCATTCTCATTAATTAATTCTGTTCCTATTTGCATCGTGATTATCTAATCCGATATCGATCGCCGATATTGCGGTACCAATTAGAGTTCACACCTAACAGTCTAATAGAACTTTGAACTTTTCTATTACTTCTAAACGATCGCCTTATTGATAACGGAAACTGGTTTCGACATTAATTTGACCTCGTTCGAGAAGAGCTTTGTTATTGTTATATTTAATTATTAATGTCTTTTAAATGAATGAAACGTTATTATTGCATTATGGAGATCATCGGCGATAAAATTAAAACTAGAGCAGAGAATAGGTAGGTGCCTAAATATAAAATGTTAATATGCTACTCGGGTGCTTACACACACTAGTATAAAAGGTATTATAGGTATCTTGTTTTGCGGATGCTGTTTCCTTTGTTGTACGAAGTGGTAAAGAAATGTGCAGGTAAATATCCAGATGCGAGCAGATTTAGAGCTGGTGGAGGCAATGGAGTGCGTCGTGGCGGCGATAAGCATGATTTGTAACGTCGCGTCGCCGGCGCGTGCGCACAAACAAATGTGATATCAATGCGCACCTCTCAATAAATTACCTAACCCACTCTTGATATGACAACGCGAGATTTACTATGTCTTCACATATTCGGAGATAGAAATTGCATTTCCTGAGCTTGCAAGATGGCATCTGCCAATAGCAATAAATATGGGGCCGAACTGTCCCGACGCTATTTCGTATAAATAAAGCCGGGATCATAATGTTTCATAAAGAAGCACCAGTTTAATGCGCCGTATAAATGAGACGCGTGCTAAGTTAAAGATATTATTAACAACGGTGATAACAATTTCCTTGCATATCTTTATAATTGAATATCTATTTGACGTAGTAGAATGAGCCGCGCAATAAATGGTTTTGGTTTATGTCCCGCAATTGGTTTAAAATGTTAATTAAATGTGGAATGTAGATATGTACGTATGTCGCGAAGTTAATACTCGTAAACACGGGCAATAAACTGCGTAGCTGTCACATGCTCTAATCACATTTATATAAATTACGGCGAGGGAACAGCGCGCGGCCTAAGCACTGCATTAACTACCCTGGCCTGTGGCCGCCAAACTTGTGCTTATTTCAATACACTTCTATTAACATGTGGTGTGTTATACCATCGCTATTCATGCTATTATTACTGAAGCAGGTTTGGCAAAAAAGTGGTAGGTAGAACGAAGTAGTAATTATGAGTGATGAAGTTTGCATGGTACATAATTAAATAAGTACATTTACAAATCATTTATTACTTTTTACTTATTTTTAATCTTATCGTACATTTAAACTGTGTTAGCAAAAAACATAATGCCGCAGTAATACAATCCATTATTTTTATACATGCACTTATACTATTCGTGGTTAAACAATAGCCTAGATTCCACAGGTTGAGAGTCGCTGTCCTGGGGTACATAAATACTTCTCAATACGAGAACAAGCCAATGTATAACTGTACAGCTACCTACATGTAGTGCGGACATACTCACGTCAAGACATTATTAATTGTTTGTTGTCGGCAGGAATTTGTGACAGTGGAACAGTAGTCGATACAAATATTAGCTTTAAAACAATCAACTGTAATAAGCGTAAATAATTTATGACTTAGGATACTTACAGTTAATTCATATCTACTTCAATCAATTGCTGGTAGAATTAGCCGCCACGCTAGTCTGAACGACATCATTCGCCGGGCTTTTTCCACTGCCAATGTTGCAGCTATGCTCGAACCGAGCGGCCTAGCACGTGACGATGGAAAAAGACCTGACGGTATGACTCTTGTGCCCTGGAAGTTGGGTCGGCCCCTTGTGTGGGACGCAACTTGCGTCGACACATTGGCGCCGTCTCATCTGTCTTTGACACGGTGTCGGGCTGGAGCGGCGGCTATTATTGCCGAGCATCACAAGAGACGCAAATATGCTAACCTCGGCCGAGGTTACATATTTGAGCCTTTTGGAGTCGAGACTTTGGGGCCGTGGGGTCCGGGAGCCCATACTATTTTCCAAAACCTCTCGGAGCGCTTGGTTGACGCGACGCATGACCAAAATGCTGGCCTTTTTCTGGCTCAACGTATCAGCATTGCCATCCAGCGTGGTAATGCGGCCAGTATGCTGGGCACGCTGCCCTCTGGTAGTGGGCTGGAGCACTTAGATTATCTTTAGGCTTTTCTAAAGATTTTCTAAGTGCCCCTATTTGTAGTAGTTAGAAGTAGAGTGTTTAGTTTTTCTTTCCTTGTTTTTATATTTTATTATTGTAAATAAAGTTACTTCAATCAATCAATCAAATATACTTTATTGTACACCAAAAAAAGAACATAATCTACTTAAGTGTTAACAGGTTAATGTAACGGAATAGATGACGAATATAGAAGTCAGATAAAAACCTATGTCATCTCATCACTGTTACTAAGTTTCTATCACAAACTGGAACTGCAAAACAAAATATTATCTAGTTTTACTAGAGAAGTGGCTTCAATTTCTTTATTGTTAATCTAGTGTGAGGCTTATTATACCAGAAACTTTAAAAAAAAAAACAGCTGTAAAATAATATCTATTGGTAGCAAACATTTGCAACACACGAATCTAGAAATGATGAATGATTAAAGTGAAATAATATCAAGTAAAAGCAGGGCGTGTACCGTAACTGTGAGGTAGGACTAGTGTTGCTATAAATAATAATTGAGTACCACAAACAGACATAATTATTGGCTCGCTATAGCCACCCAGCCGATACGTCCAACATTTACTTATGCTTTATTACGAGCACCAGCTTACCACTAATATTGTAGCTGTACAAGTATGACAATACTGTTTATTATTACAAGTTATATATTGTTTGTTATGTCCTTTCAATAGAACAGCTTATGTTTTAAATTATAAAGGGAAAATTGAATTGCGATGCGATGAAATCAGCTGCATGTGAATAACCAATTTTTATTTTCATTGAAATACTCATCATAAAAACCTTTTAGACGAATTGAGACCATTCTCTTTTTCGAAGTCGGTTAAAATAAGCAATGTGTAGTTATAATATCAAATCTACATGCTTATATACCTACGTAGGTTTCTGTTAGTATAGGCAGGTCTGAAGTTGTATATTAGTAAGCTAATTTTCCCAAAGCATAGAGCAAATTATACAAGTCGAGTGTAGGAAGACTGATAACCTTTAGCCATACTCAGTTAGCTTAAGTGCCGTCATAAAGTTCTAGCGTCTAGGAAGGAAATATCAATAGGCACAATAGCACGAGCATATTGGCAAGATCAAATAGATGCCAGCTAGATCCGACAAGATATAGAGAATTCGTGAAAGAGCTAATGAGATATTATGGAAATTCTACATAATACGATTATACTGATAAGAATCAATTGTATTAGGAAGATATCATGAAACCCGTAATAACGGAAATGTTCTAAGGGTTTTAAATCAGGATTCAAATCAAATCATATGAAAAGCTCTATCTTGTACACGGATATATATGATTGAAATAGCAAGCTTAGCACGAGTCAGTTCTAGCAGCACGGTGTTTGATGTCTGAGCGGCCGCGCCGGGTCGGTGCCGGCCGGGGCCGTAAATCTCCGGATCCAGTGCCAAGAGTGCGACAGCGGCGGCTGAGGGACGGCCGCGGCCGCACCGCTGCGTAGGCGCCGACGACGCGCTTCAACAACTCTCAAAAGATTATTTCCCTGGTAGCGGCGCCGCGTAAATGGATTTCGATGCTTTATATCCCCGAGCTCTCTGCCCAGATTGTGTAATCTCTCCTTTGTAATGTGATAAGTCAGAAGAATAAACCAAATATTTATTGCCGTGAAAAGTTACGCTCGACAAGTATTCCGTTGACGTTCGTAATGGTTACAGGTTTTTGTATTTACTACAATGTTAGCGTAATGTAATGTGTGTTGACTGGCCTGTTAGCTTAGTTGGTAGTGGCTCTGTCTTCTAATCTAGAGGTCGCGGGTTCGATTCCCGCATGACACAAGAACAAATTTATAATTACTTGTGTTGAGTCTGGTCGTTTGTATGTATAATAAGTATGTATTTACAAAAAAAAGTGTATAAGTATGATATCAGTTATTTAGTACCCACGACACAAGCGTTTGCTTAGTGTGGGGCTAGATGGCGCTGTGTGCAATGTCCCGGAATATTTATTTTTATTTTATTTTATTTAATGTCATGAATGGCAACTTACCAAGAGACGTTTAAAATATATATTAAAAAATCTACAAAATGGTATTACAATAGAACTATGTAGGTACTACAATACAAGTACAATACATGGTAGTGAATGATGTGTATCCTGATAAATCGATAATTTACATTTACTATACGAGTCAGTTCATCATGGATTCCGTTCAGAGTAGCAAAATTGAAATTAAGTTTTTTAAAATTAATTTAAACTTTTCTACTCACTTAACACAAATTACTCGGGATGAAGTAATATAAAAACATATAGCTTACTTAAAGTAAAAATATCTAGTTTCTAGTTGCAGTGTGATTTAGAAATAGAAATAGAAAAACATTTATTGAGACAGACTACAAAACATATACACACACATTTGTTTTTGTTTTTGTTTAATGTATATAGATAGTTATTTGAAATCCAGAAAGATGAGCGCGTTTCCCACGACACAGGGGAACCTAGTGTGGGGAACATAGATCACATCATTTGTAATCGATCCTAACATAGTACATAATATAAATATTGTACTAACAAACAAATGTTGTAACTTAGTTATAAGGTTTTTGATGACCAATAAATAAATATTATTATAAAAAAAACCTACATTATTATTATTACATATATACAATAAATAAATAAATAAGTCTGCCCCAACACAGCCCCAACTCAGCATAATGCTGATTACTGGAAGCAATCAGCGCATTTGGATTTCGTAGACGCGCGTAGAGCCAGCCCGGTGTCACCAACAAAAGACATCAACGGGGTCGCGCGCCGTACACACAGTTTTAACTACAACAAATAATTAATTCTAATGATCTTAATTTATTTAATCATCATAATAAAAAATCAAGTTGTATATAAATATATCTTGTTTTAGTAAAATCTAATTTCTTTGACTGCTTGCCACCTCCTCGTAACTATGTCTATTTGTTAACACTCAATGTATAGTTTAAAATGGTTTAATTATCTCACTGCATTGTGTATGGCCAAGCGTAACTTCACAGTGGATTAATTTGACCGAGGGAGTCAAGTCTCTCAGTAATGAGGAATATGACTAAGGAGGAGGACTACGTTTGCATATAGTTGGTTATTTCGAGTATGTACTATAATATCGAGCACAAATGTCAATAATAGTCAGCAAACAAAATAAAAAAATGCTTAAGCGTTGAATTACTTAAAAACATAACATAGATGTAAAAGTGTAGGAAGACCTGTGCTAGGGTGGCTGGATGATATTAGAAAGTTAGAAAGAAACATCTGGGCAAGAACAGCGCAAGACAGGGAGTAATAGCGTAAGAGGGAGGAGGCCTATTACCCTGCAGTGGGTCTCATTAGGCTGATGATGATGATGATTATAAGATCTACACTCTTGGACAAATTATTTGGTTATGTGTGGTTAAATGTTTCTGGATATAAAGTTAATTATTCAATCAGTAAGATTGTAGCCTTCACTGATGAAACACTTCAAAAACACTGGGTGAAAACATTAATTCAATAATATGTTCATTTTATTCAATAATAAACAATATATACACATATATACACTAATAAAACTAAATAAGAGTATGTACATTTAACCTAAATTTAAAACATCTACATGTGGTATGGAGCCAAGAACGCTGGCTGCATTCCCACATTCCCATTTTTTTTTCTGGATATCAAATCGAAGTTAGAGTCTATCCCTAGATTTCTATGCAACTATTATTTGACAAAAATATTCAAGCGACAAGCGCGTGTAGGTGGGCTGTCATGAGTCACTGAGCATTTCAAGCAATACAATCAAAACATAGTTAAGTGAGTCTCGAGTCGACACCGAGCAGGAGGCATTAGCATCCCATGTTAATTACGCACCGCCGTGTCACCGCATAAACTGGCACCAGACAATAACCGCATAACTTACCATGCTAATTGTGTTTACGAGACTGTGTAACACTTTACTGCAACACTATGTATACGCCATCAAATGTGTAACACTTCAATTTTAACACCTACCTTAATTGGCCGCTAGCATAATTTGTACCTGTAAATCAAACATTATTGTGCAGTACCTCACCATCTTGTCGCAAACATATTTCATATTGCGGTCGGGTTCTGCCCGCTATTATAAAAGAATTAAAATCTCAATACGTGGACCTTCACATTCCTCGAGCGCAAATGATGTTATTTTAACGTTTTATGCGTCCGAAGACAGTTAGGTATCCCCGAGTGGAGGTACGAGGATGATTCGATAAAAACTGGCTTTGTTTCGGCGATATTTCCTCGTACGATGTTCGAGGGCGCGGGCGTTAATACAATAATCTCTTGTCTGCATAAAAATGAACCGGTGCCGGAGTAACGGGACCGCGCGTAGGAGGCGCGTGCGGCGCGCGGCTCACCTCCGACCTGCGCCTGCGCCCGCGACCGGGATCTATGGAGCGAGATATATCGCTTTTTAATCATACACATATTGCACACGATCGAACGCTCGATAAACTGTAATACCTGCCTACACGCACCGACTGCCGTGATCAATCAAATCCGCAAACAGAGCTTTTATGACATGTTTTCACAACAGCATTAATTACGAATAAAAAGGATCATCAATATTAAGAGGAGGATGAAGAACATTTATTACAAGAAAGTTAAACATTAATGGATAAATTCTCTTTTACTTTCATTTTTACATTGTGTATCTGGAGTGAGGGAACATTAAAATGTGAATGATATGAATGAAGCGGCGGCCGATGTGGACAACACACGTGCGGTGGCGAGGAGAAATCGTGCGCAGATACACTCTCGTCATTAAAGCCATTCGTTAAAACCTCCAGACAGTAAAATCTGTAACAAGCAACGTAATAAATGCAATAACAATGAATAAAATCGCAATAATAGCAGGTGAAATCGCGACAGGTCCGGGTCTCGGGTCGTCGCCCGTAATTATAAATAAAATACGGCAACCGTGCGTCCGCCGCCCCCGCATCGCCTGCGCCGCGCCGCGCCGCGCAGCTCAAACTACAACCAACTCATTTTTATATTACCCCATTTGCCACTTTTAGAAGCACAATGACTACTTAAATTCATTTAAGGATTTTTATCCATAAAGTCCAAAGGCAGTGCTCGATACGGCAAGCTGTAGCTTTTTGCATTATATTTATCACAACGATAGTCCAAGTGAACTATTTACATTTTCGTTGGTCTTGTACACTGCCAGTGCATATTAATGGCAAATGGTATTATATATTACTTTACTAAACGTTATTTATAATGATGCTCTCCCATCACTGTAACGGCAAAGTAAAGTAATATTTTTTTAATGCAGTGTACTTGTTCATTTATTTGTACATACATGTAGTGTGTTGAACAACTATGATAGCCAATAAAACTTCATTGTTTCTCTATCTTATTGGATAAACGAATACATTTCTTTCGGTAAATAGTTACCAACTCAGTTACGGTAAACAAAGTAACGTGTACCTTATGAGTCAATAGCTTTAATTGGGCACGCGTCCATTGCCGTCAGTCGTTGTTTTAATTACACGGGTTTGTTAACATGAAATAAATTGTGCTATCTTCAGTGTACAACTGTCGTGCACATGACGGTTAGAAGAGTGTTAGTTGTGTTGTAGTAAAAAGTGGTAATGTTGCAGGATAGGGGTAGAGGGTGTAGAGCAGTAGAGCGTAGCAGCGCACGCGCCGGCCGGCGCGCGGCACGCTCCTCGTACATATACATATAGACACTCGATTCATAACGTTTTCTTTACAAACAAAAAGATACAATATTATACAATACACGCTTTATGCGAGTGCCGTCATCGGAATGAGATGCCGTGACAAATTCTCCATTGTCTGTCGCTTCAAATGGTATTAGCACGCTTCTAGTCAGCGTGAGCTTTTAAAATTAATACGGGCTCTTTAATATGAAATGGATTTTATGGCTTGTTAGCTTAATCTATATGAAGCACTTTCTATTCTATTAAAGCTTACTCAAAGCTTTTTTAAATGGGATTACTACTAGAAAGTAAGTATGAGAACGAGTATGACAAGAAAAAAAGAAAGATGTAATAGAAAGAGGATATTGGTATACCCAGCGTCGGATATATTTTAACTTACGTAATATCTTTTGCACGGTCTCTGATAACCTTTGGCTTGAAGCTGGAGCGTAGGCGATCTAGTTGTTTATTCACCGCCGGCCACCCAGTGTGTTATTATCCTTCATATTTTCGTATCTTTCACTCACTGATGTGTCGCTATATGTAGCTTGATATTGTTTAAAATGCATCTGTTATTTTATGGCGTTCTGTTGCCCAAATTAGATTACTTTAAAACTGGGTTTTCGAAATTAGATCACTGGAACCCACCAAATATTTTGGGGATACGATGATAAAACATGAAAAATTAAAACTACATATTTAAGCATATTTAATTTGTTTAGGTATTAGATCGTATTTCCTTACTCGTCAATCGATATTAATTTTTATTACAGCATTTGATAATAACCTATGGATTATTTTAGCTCTCCAGCACGGAATGGATAAACATCAAATATAAAATTACTGGCCAGTGCTTGTGTGACTATCAACCGTTTAAATTACTGGCTTTGAGTAAGAATTCAATGGATTTCAGTATACAATTTGCATAGTCCACGATATTAAATAAAAGAAGTTAAATCAAAATCAAATAGACGCAGTAGCAAAGTTTAAAATAATTCGTTTTGATCGAAACAGATTTATAAATCTGATTTGTTATACACACGTAAATGCGTTCTATTTAGTTATGTACTCGTATGTGTAAAGTGCATACGACTCTAAGGATAAACTGGTTATTTTTATTGATTTTCTTTGCTCACGTGCCCAAGTATAGTAGTTTTTATGCGATACCTGCATGGATCGCAGACAGGTGGAGGGAGCCGACAGGTCTTGTGCCCGCATGATTTCATAATGTGATTAGCAAACGCCATCACACACACACACACACACACACCATCACACACTACTCAATTATTGACAGCGAACTCCATCCAACTCTTTACTTGGTAAATCATAGGTTGACTGCAAAAAAGTGGTAAATTACAGACCCTGATTAAAAGACGTTTTATGATATCAGATGCGGTTAGATCTATTTAAGTGAATGTTAATCTGGAGTAGGTAAACAGATTGCATGCGCAGGTGTAGGGCTAAAACCGCTTGAGGAAATATGATGAGTTATGTCCGGTATGTATTCTAGCGATTTCAATGACATAGTTGTTGTAGTTGTTGTGTGGTTCAGTTGTTAGGGTCGTAGCTTCAAATCGTTAAAAACTTTAGGTATATTATGAGGTAGTTTGTGGTCATATACAAGTCCATTATACATAAAAACTATACACATGAGAGTACATGTGTACACCAAAAGTATTCAGGAAGTCATTCAACATACAATTACGGAACAAATGAATAATTGAGAGCTCTCCGCAGGTGGCAACAGTGGCGGTAGCGACGCACGCAGCGGCCAAGACAGTGAAGTCCAAACAAACAATAATGTCATAGCAACGATGCTAGCAGCACATAGCGCGTCAGGTGCTGCCGCCACGGTGCGGTGCGCGGCGCAGGCGCAGGCGGGCGCAGCAAGTGCAGCGCCACGCTCGAGCCGCGCCGGCAGTTGGCACGCGCCCTCGACAGGTGGACGTCACGCGCCGTTACATGCCCGGACATGCCGCCACCCGACCACCACACCTCATGTAACGACCGAGGTGACCCCGGCCAACATTACCCGTACCTAGCTCGCCGCCGCCTAGAGGATACTCTCAAACATAACACGACCCTGCTCCACTGACACCCAGCCCAATCAAACCCACCCAATGCAACTGGTAATGCACGCACGCGTATTCATTTTGATAAATGATGCCACCTTTTCCTTAATGCCACTCGTAAATATCACATCTCCAGTAAAGTAGATCACTCGTGATATCTGTCTTGACAAATGTCTGCGATATTTTATGTTTGACGGCAAATTAAATTCATCAAGTAACGTTCGCAGCCGTGAAAAAATGATCAAAGAAACTGATTCGAGAGCGCACGCACATCCAATAATAATTTCAGGCTTTATCGCCTGTTATTATTGTTAATCACGCGGCATACAAGTATCGCGACAACGCATTAACCTCATCAAAATTCGTGACTTTTATCATCCTACAATTTTGTGCAGAAATCCTGAGTCGAGAGAAGGGAGCGAGTGAAATGTTTTCGATAAACCTATTCAGCGCTCGGGTACTATAGATCATCATTAAATTTTTAAACGTTTTCGGAATGCCGACATAAATCACGCGCCCATGTAGAATGCTTCGTGGAAAATACGCTGAGAGAAAATACGCATCTCTGATGAGCGATCTCGAGGTGGTGTATCTCGCCTGTACATCTCGGATCTTCAGATTAAGATCCTGTCTGTTTACAAAGATTTTGAATTCCACGGATCGAAAAGGCTTTTTAAAACTCATTACATCACCGTTATGGGCCCGATAAGAGCGTGAAATTTTGGTAATTGGTAATATTCAGGTAACTGACCGTTTTCAGATTAATATTTTGTACAAAATGAAGTCAGTAATAAAGTAAATTTATGAATAAAATACCAGTTTACATATTTCACAAGGTAAGTATGCATAATATATTAAATTGATCACTCATGTGTCTGCCGTTTGACTTTCTTTTATGTTTGGTCATGGGGCTATATTGTTGAAGGTTATTTGTACAAATTAGGATTATAAACAAGCAAAGCCACAGGATAAAGTTAAGTATGACTTTAGTCGATGCTATAAAAGTAATTTATAAAGCTTTTTATTCTTCTTCGTATAAGAGTAGTCAACTTTAGTGCCGAGAGTTTTCAAACCACCTAAATGGCTTCTAACATGGCCCATTTTTAGCTAATTCTTTTACTTAATTAGTCGAAAGGCTACGAAAATATCTACTGGCTATACGCTGTTAAAATATATTTGTCACTATTGTTAGTACGCACAAGTAGCAAACCGACAAAATAAGTCAGGAAAGTACAAAAAAAGAGAAATAGAGATTATGAAATGAAATATAATGATAAATCTAGAAAATATGTACCTATAGACATCATCATTATCGCTACTATTGTGCGTAGGAATCTCTTGTCAACCCAATTTTGCTACCTTAGCCCTTACCTATACAATGTCCTCACTCAACCTGGTTATCAGCCGTAACTACAATACCTTCAAATGTATTACCATATACCATAGCTGATACGGACAGTCAGACAGCAGTTATTGTCGCAGATCTTGGCCGCGATCATTTCAAGGTATTTAAAATACCGTATTGAGCGATTCCCCGGCAGGCGTCAGTGTCCATTACGCAGTAATCAATCATCGTACACGTTCAGGTTTCAATCTGCGCCCGCGCCGGTCCGGCCGCGTGAGACTTTCGACACGGGCGCAATCAATATGGGAGATAAGAGATAACATCCGAGCAGGTTCGCTCGCGGGGTCCACCGCGCGCCGCCACACCACTCCGACATCTTCATCCTGTGCAATTTGTAGGAAGTCTCGCACTATGTGATACAGTAAAAGTACTTATTTTATTGACAGCATCTTCTAAAATCCTGGATTTAGATATTGTAAGTGATTATAATACTAAAAACAATATCATCAGCTCATGTTTTACTAAAAACAATATGATGACGTATTATTACGTTCAAAGCAGCAATTACTGCTGTCCCGTGAGTCGACATTTTAAAAACATATTCCAGCGAGCCGTAAGTGCATGTCGGTAGCGCGTGCGCAGTAATCTGAAGTGCCCTTAACGACTTAAGTGTTGATGTACGGGAGTGGTATCATTTATTATTTTATCGTATGATTGGATCTTGTTTTTGATTCAATTCGGGTTACTGACGGATCAGATTTAATTCTTGAAACATGTTGTAGAGAATTTGAGTAAATACTCACCCATAAACTTTCCTCATTATATTAAGATTAAAATATTTTATGTTAAGTACTATTTTATTTATCTTTATTACTTTTTATGATTGCTATTTATTAAAAAACGTCTTTAGAACAGAATGTAAACATCGATAAATGTGTGTGATTGCAACGATGCGTGGCGCTGCATGCGTGGAGCATGCGGGCACAGGTGGCGCGGCGCGGGCGCAGGTAGCCTCCGCTGACCAACATCGCTAAAACTATACGCAAGCTCCTTTAAAAAGTAATAGCCTCAACACATGTCGCTGATTAACACTTTCGATCTGCGGGCGCTAGAAAAACTGGCGATCATTATCTTTTATGGGCTGCGAGGATCTCCATTTTAACGTTCCCGACGACCACTTATCATTGTTTCGAAACGAAACTACAAGTAGAGAAGTGAACCCGGACTAACACCGCCCGAGATAGCATTTGGCCAAATGAGATAATTAGGTGCTCGGCTCTTAAATCACAATGAGAAATGTTTGAAGCGGATTAGTAATGGAAACTATCCATTAATGAGCGACATGCGACGGCGCGGCGGCTATCTTCGCCCATAATTTACACTAGCATTAGTAAGGAACTAATTGCGGAGGCGGGCACATTTCCATCGAGTGCTGAAGCAATTAATAGCAACAACGTGATCAACTGTCGCTTCGATTGCTCCTCCGCGCCTTATATGTACGACTAGCGACAAACCAAATATCTATACTTTAAGCTGTGCTAGGTTTTCATAGAATTAGTTAAATAATGATAAAAGAGTATTACGTGTAAGAACACATTCAATTACACACATACATGATAGTCGGTCGGTCGATGGATATAAATAAGTAAGTGCATGTGTAATTGCAATTTATATCTTCGCGATTCGTCTTCTTATAAGTTTGCCACCTTCGCAATTCTCCGCGTGATGCCTCGCCCCAAGTATCATTTATAAAACCGTTCGTTTTAATAAAAAAGAAGATACAGGAACTAAGGTGATGAGATGACTTGACACATTATTTAAATTTAAAGCAGGTTGGCACGTCCGATTTTTTAACCACCGTTATTGGATTGTTGTGTCGGTTTAATATTTTCGGATCGTTTTTGTTTTGCAACTTTACAAAAAAAGATTGCACCATATGGGGTCTTATCGCCGCTGAAAGAGGCTGGTTAATGAACAACGCTACGAAAACATATGGCCAATTTATTTGCTAGCTCTACTAAATGGCCGCAGTTGGAACAAATTCGAAACTGCAATAAAAACACGGATCTGCACCGCCCCAAGGCCCGCGCGATTAATTGTTTCATTAATTAGTTGTAGATAGCATGACCAGTATCAAAATGCAAGTTGTAACTACGATTTTCAAGCTTGCGATCCACAAGAAAGAGATGAGCTGCATGTACGAGTAAATTTCTTGACGTGCTTGTAAGAAGGCACGGAGAGACGCCTAGGTGGTAGAAATCGAGTCATTGTTGTCCTGATTTGGTAAGGCACTCGTAGTTGGTCGCGATTAATGTGTTTGTTATTCAATTTTCTCCACATTCAAAAGCGCAAATGCATATGCGTGGTAAGTCACAACCTGCTCAAAGCGGGTTTCTCGACACGTCGAGGCGACCATCTGGTGGGCGAGAGCTTTTTTTTATTTTCCAAACGTGTCGTCTTGGATTCTCGTTTTTTGCACTGGCTGGCGCTCGCTCCTTTTCTTTTTTATATTGCCAAGTTGCAGTTAACAGGTGGGTCGCCGCTGCACCTGAGACCTGAGATTTTAACTCGCGTCAGGTTCATATTAGTGTGAAAAATTACGCATTCTGCCTACCGTATTTCCAGATTATGGTAACCGGATACCAGGATTTAATAAGAACTTTAAATTAGTGGTTTCAACACAAGGTTTGGTTACCTACTGGGATATATTTAATATTTTTTATTATTTGAATGATTTAACAAATAAGCCCAAGTGAGTATCTGAAACAATATGTTTTTGGTGTGTTCATACCTACATGTCATGAATTATTTAGCTTCTAAGAATGAATTAAAATTTTTATTTCAATAAAATTGAATAATGTTTGTTCGTATTAGAGGCTATTGAAATCAATCTACAATAATATTATAAAGCTGAAGAGTTTGTTTGTTTGTTTGTATGAACGCGCTAATCTCAGGAACTACTGGTGCAAATTGAAATTTTTTTTTGTGTTGAATAGACCATTTATCAAGGATGCACGCTGCAACTAATAGGAGCGAAGAAACAATGAAAAATGGAAAAAAAAACGGGGAAACTTATTCATCTTTGAGGGCTTCAGTTCGAGGTTTCGTTCGTTTGAGGGTTCGTGCGCTGCGAAAACGGTTCAAAATACAAAGAATTACTAATTATTAATTAATTAATAATTATTGATTATTAATTATTGACTGCTCCGTTAGCTTAGTTGGTAGTGGCTCTGTAATCTAGGTGTGCGGGTTCGATTCCCGCATGGCACAAGTAATAATGAATATTAAAATTTGTAATTACTTCTGTTAAGTCTGGTCGTTTCTATGTATAATAAGTATGTATTTACAAAAGAAAAAGTATATATGTATTATATCCGTTATCTAGTACCCATGATACAAGCGTAAGCTTAGTATGGGGCTAGATGGCGCTGTGTGATATGTCCTTAAATATTTATTTATTTATTTTATTAATTAATGCCAAAAATAATTATTCCACGCGTACGAAGTCGCAGGCACAGCTAGTAGTTAATATTCCTCTTCATGTGCTGAGTATGTATGGCACTGTATAAATTGTCCTGGAATCATTATTTTATTTTATTATAATTAAAGATACATTTCGAATTGTATATTTTTTAAAGTTTGCTAAGCCACCCATTCATAATAAATTCGTGTAGAAGTACATAGAACTACATAAGTAATTAAAATGCCCTCACAGAGTTGAGATTAAAGTTCAAACGTATTTGGCGTTTAAAGGTATCAAACGCACAAACACAAGCACGACTTGAAATGTCAACTTCTCATACTTACCTATGCGTACGTAATTAACGAGCACTCTAATGAAACAAGAGTTAGCTTTAATTGGGAAGCTATTCAGACAATAATACGTGTTTTGGCTTAACAGGTAACAGGTATTAGTACAGTATTAGAGAAGGCTTACTTATGTGAAAGCTTGAAAAATTGTGGCTATTACAGAGAGCGTCTCAATAGGCCGCAGACCTGCACCGTTACACTCCAGATCACGACGCAGCGGATTATTAGAGTACACAAAGAGATCGAGCGCCGAGCCACGGACAGGCACAATCACTCATAGAGCGGGTTTGTCATAGAGCGCTGTCACCGGCCGACACGCCACGTCAGCTTGCTCCGATTTGTAGAGGCAGCGCCGGGGGACAGGCGTGCGTAAACATCTTAGCCCAATAAACCCTATACGCCGCACTAATATGAGTCTACGGCCCCGAGCCAGGCCCGCCTCAACGGATGATGCGTGCGACAAGTGCACTGACCCGCGACAGGTCTGCGCGAGACCGATATGACTGGCTGAATACCAAACTAAATCGTTTCATATTTATCATCGAGACGAAACGAAAGGTATTATAACTCGAACAAAGGTTAAACAAGGAAAAGCAGACGGACACAATTGTCGGACGGATTTCGTAACAATTTCAGAAAACTTTCTAAAGAACAGCCGAGCAGTAGTATTCGTTCTGATTGTCCGCAAGAAAGCTGTAAAAATCGTTCACCCATAAAGTGAAATATAGGTTAAGACTCTCAAAAATCGCTCGAGGTACCGTAATCTGGTCCTTTTATTTTGTAATTTCTTCTTACCACCAATTTTGAGCAGTCGTTTAACATTTTAGGGCTCATTTTATGGGCTCGAGTCTGATGAACATCCTCTTTTATGTTTTGACTGCTCGCATTCGAGTGCGGGTCGCTATGCAATTCTGTATTTAAGTGACAAGTGTTGCTCTCGAAGCGACTCATCTTCGCATATACTCAGATCACAGTTCAACCCTCATTTTAACGCAGGTGTGATATTAAAGAAAGACATTATGTAAGTAGAAGCAAATAGAGTGATCCAGCGCAGCACAATGAAGTGAATAAACAATAGATGTAGTTAGTGAGTGCACGCGGCGGCGGCACGCGGCAGGAGGAGGCAGGCGGAGTATTGTCGGGGCGGAGTACGGGAGCCGGCCGCGGCGGCGCCCACGCCACCATGTCCGTGTCAACGGTACAGCGCCAGCGCTCCACCGCTTAAATATCTTACTTTCACAATTGTAATAAGCCAACGTCAAGAAGTCATCATGTCGAACAACAATAAGGCACGCTCCCCCCGCGCAGACATGTTGCCGAGAGCGCAGAGCCGGCCTTATGCCGTGATCTCGTTACCTACAACTGTCGTGATTCATTATTTTTATGGATCATCGCAGATACCTTTACTTTAACTAAGTTGATGCATAAAACGTGCGCACATTGTAATTATTGATACGATACTATCCTAATTGGTGATTAAAGCCCGAATTTCTCATCGATATAATCTTACCGATTGAGTTATTATGGCCGGTATTGTTATCTTCTGCTATTTTTGTTTAGACGTTATATGTTCGGTTGAATGTGAACATTTCCTGTAGCCTTCATTATCATACTGGAACGTTTCGATTTGACAATCTCTGCATTCAATATAAAAGCAATAAAAATCATAGTTTTATTTATAACAAAAGTATAGAGATATATGATTTGTCATAAAATATTTGAAGGCAGTAATAATAAAATATAACACATGAAGGTAGGTCGGCGATGGCCGCCTGATAACCGGAGCGTTTAAGATATGCAAATAAAAACTTTCATTCGGTCGCGCGAACAATGGCGCTGAATTCGCGGGGGTTTGTCTAGTTAACAGCAGATAATGTTGTGATGAATAATAATAGTGTGAAAGCTCATTCAACAGTCATTTATAGTTTATTATCGGCGATAACTTCCATCTCGAAAGCTTCGATTGTTTCATGTCTGTATGCACCCATACATCTTGCATGTTTTAATTTCCGACCGAGCGTAGGAGACGTTGTAATTCTCCTATCGCTCAATAAAGTATAGCTTTATCTCGATGAGTATGTGCTGAAACAGATACTTGCATCTGTAAGTAATTAAACTCGCTATTGTTTTCGTCGAGGTTCATTCATCGGAGTCTAGTCAGACATTGCCTCTCGCTTCGCTCTTCCTTTGAGCTGATGCACTAATGAATCTTGTCCACATACCAATGCTCATGCTCTGGTATCCAAATGTGGAAGTTATTATCCTCGTACACATACAAAAAGAAAACCATCAAACTCATCCACTAGTGACATAACATGAAGACGAAAACATATTCTTGATTGCACGTTCCTTACTAGCCATCTATTAACAATGAATTTTCTAGGGACAACCTTAAACCGAATAAGATTTTCGCTACAAATATTCATGATATCTTTCATCTCGTCGTCTTCCATACATACATATTTACAAAGGTTAACATCGTAAATTGATAAAACTTTCGTCTGTTGATGAAGACATTACGAACATAAGTGCATCTTCCATTATGAAGCGAGATAAGTAAAGAGGAGGGAAGTGGGCCCGAGTGGAGGGATCGAGTCGTCGAGATTGCAAATGAGTGCGGAGGTCGTTCGGTTCGCCCGAGACTTGAATGACTCATAAACACCTTGATTTACCGAGCTCACCTGACATTTGTCGGGTATTTATTCAGCTAGCTGACCGGAACACGAGTGTGTCCAGCCTACGAGGAGGCGGCTACGTTTACACTCAATTACAGCATGTTATTAATGTGCGGGATTAGTTGGAGCGCATCAATATTCAAACAATACTGTTACACGCGGGCCCGACGTCGCGGCCGCGTCGGTCCATGGGTGGCACGAGCTCTCCCGATACACATAAAAAACTCTTATCTTTATTATCTCATTGAGGAACGAATTCGAGTAGGTAATACATCTATAAAAAAGACAGTATTTATGGCCGTGATTTATGGTTGAATTTCTTTTGGTGTCATACTTTTGTAATCCGTCGTAAATGTGTTTAGATGTAGAGTCCCATTCGTTTGGCCATCATAACACAGGTGACGGGTGCTCTTGTAAATTCCAACGGTAATGAATATAGGTATTACCACTGTTTTTATAACTTTCTTGTGAGTGTAATACATGAAACTACGTCTATAAAATTTATTAGCATGCGCTTGATTAGTTGTAAGCTTGCATGACAAAATTACTTAAATACTTCTAAGCTATAAAATTGAGTGCAAGTTATAAAGTTTGAAATTGTTTTCTAGGTCTATTTTGATCAAAATCAATTTTATACTGTGGCATTGATCTTAGCTAATTTCACGGATCTCTCTATACACATTACTATGTACATTTTACGGTACATCAGCACACGCTGCATTATATTGAGTTTTGTTAAACCTCCTGTAATTTAATTCAGCTCAGAACGAAATCGAATGATTAATTTGATTGGAGGCAAGCCGCAAATCAGAGAGCGAACATTGTAGAGGTTGTAGCGAGCCGACCGCGGCCATTGCCTCGAGCCCGACACCATTTAGTCCTCTTATTGTCGTCACTGCTTTACTTTGCAACATTTTTACTCGCCATCAATCTACATTAATGTATTGGCATCTAACTTTCCTCTAGTCCGTTATCCGGCTAATTAATTGAGAAGGTGCTCTACTAAATATTAACTGGACTGATTTACAAGCGCCTGTTACCATTAACCAACCCGCTAGGCGGACTTAACAATGTTGTTTTACTTATGTTTCATTGGTATACTTATCCACTAGCATGTGGATACCCGGATGTAACAATAACTAAAAAAATGTTTGTAAAAAGCGCTTCCTTTACTTATTTGTAAGTTGGTTTGTGAATAGCCCAATGATATTACAGGCATATCACAACAGTTTTGCTGTGGGGTGTCGCTTCAGGCAATATGTAAAAATACGTAAATATATGTCGGATTTTGTTTTAACAAAAGTGGCTCAACTATTGCATGAGTTGATATGAATTATTGCAATGCCTTCATATCAATATCATTTGTCATTGTGTCTGTGTGTTGAACTTTATCCACACAATTAAGTGGTTACAAGATGAACTTGTGAATTATGCAATGTTTTCTCTCGGTGCATCATGTCACATCGGGCCGTGATGCAACATTGTTATTGCGTTAAATATCAATGGATGCCTTACATCTCCGGATAAAAATGCACATAAATTAATATACATATTTTCCCTTTAATAACCGTGTGATTAATTATGATGGATCGCAGCATTTTATCACAAACACTGAGTGTTGCCTTCGAATACGTGAAATGTAGGAGCAGGATGTGACGTCACGTGTTATCCTGTAAACAGGCGAACACCAAAGATAAATCAGTAAACGGAGTTGAAATAAAAATGGTAATGTTTTCGTCCTACTTCGTGCTCCCAAACTATAAATCTTAAGCCTCTCCCCAATATTTGATTTATTTATAATTTAGACTGACAATTCAAAAAACTAGCTGAACTCGCGGCGTTGCTCGCATTTAGCTAATTGTTTTCAAATATTTTAATATGTAAGTTAAAGCCAAAATAAAAAGAAAGAAATAGAAAGAAATATCACTGTTACGAAGATTTTTTGTAAATTTTCACATCAAATCCTTTTATTATAACCATGTAAGGCAATGCTGCATGTGATTTGAAATAGGAGCAGGCCTCAAGACGGCAGGCATTCGTTAGTTTGTGAGATGGCTTTGTTTGATACTCGAATATTTGTTAGTTATTCAAAAATATTCGCCCTCCATATTGATTGGAGCGACGCGAGCGGCGTGAGCCATTACTGCTGCAGTTGCTACAGGAATTCCATACAGGACTAATATGAAACTATACTGATTTATATATTTCTTATTATTTATTTTTTTACCTATATGTATATATTCAATTCCGTTACAATAAGCGAGGCGGAGACGGACGCAAATAATTATAGAATAAAACTAAATACCTAATTAATTACAATATTTTTATGTGCATTGAAAATTTTCCTAAGGGATTGCCTGTTAGCTTAGTTGGTAGTGGCTCTGCCTTCTAATCTAGGGGTTGCGGGTTCGATTCCCGCATGACACAAGTATTTATGAACTTTAAAATTTATATTTACTTGTGTTGAGTCTGGTCGTTTGTATGTATAATAAGTACCTATGTATTTACAAAAGAAAAGTATATAAGTATTATATCCGTTATCTAGTACCCACGACACAAGCGTTGCTTAGTGTGGGGCTAGATGGCGATGTGTGCAATGTCCAGGAATATTTATTATTTATTTTTGTTTACTTGTTGTTTACTTGAAGATATTACTAGTCATTCACTCACTCACTTTATAAAAACCAAAAAAAACATAGCGATAGTGTAAAACAAAGTGCTTCAGCCATACACTTACTATCTTTATGTCACTGACATAATTTAAGATATCTAGCAGGAATATGGAAGAATATTATTTTTACTTCTAAAATTAAAAATGTACAGTAAACCCTGTATAAAAATGTGTAACATCACAGGTAGGAGCACCATATTTCTCTGTTAGTTAAGTAATGGACTTCTTCAACAAGTTTCTAACCCAGAATATTGACAACAGGACATTACGATTTTTCATTTAGATATAAGTACTGTTTTGTAATACATAATATATTGACGTAATCTACTACATCCGATGAAGTACAAAAAGACATGTATGTATGTATAGCTGTGTTACCAATCATAAATTAAGTTCATTCGAGACGTCACATTGCTCAGAACTGGATCATAAAATCCATCGATTACCGCAGGTTTATTCTTGACTTTATTTACTTCGTCCTTATATAGATAATTTATCTGCGATATATATAAGCATCTATTGCTATTAGTATGATGGACCGAGTACTCCATGTCACCGGGCGTTTAACAGCATGGGTAGGTGCTGCAACATTTTCAATATCAAAACAGTACTTCTATGTACTTTACTTTGGCGAAAGCTTTGCGCTAACTTGTACAAATTTATAGTAGTTAATGATAATAATAAACAAGGCTAGTAAACAAATGAAGATAGATAGATAGATAGATAATTCTTTATTGTCACACAAAATTGAAGATGGTAAAATATTAAAAAAAAAAAACATTTTCCCTACATACATGCGTATCCATAAATTGTTGACTTTAATAATATCAAACTTTTATTAAAGTCTTCAATGCATACCTACGTTTGGCTGTATTGCTAAATAACGTGTTAACTAGAGACAATTTTTTTTTTTCAAATTATGGAAACATATTTTACATCGGAGAGTGCGGCGGCGGCCATAAAGGTCGTTCCAATGATGAACCGATGACGTTGATGTTGTCCAGAGCGCTAGAATGCTGCTCGCTGATGTTTATGGAGCCCTACGTTTGGATTAGCAACATTACCGAGCCAGCGTGAGGCCGCGCCACTGCGTTTCATACAGGGTTACTTGTGCAAGTAAATACAGGTATACGTGAAGATCAATGTTTCTGGCATTTGAGAAGAATAGCTGATACTAATAGTATTGAGGTGGATAGTTCGTGTATTTTTGCAAAAGCTAACTCATTCGCTCACCTTAGAAGAAAAAAATAAACTCATTTAACTGTAAACATTAAACGCACACAGTTCAAAAACAAACAAATCTGTAAAAAGATGTACCTACCTTATCTCAATTGGCACCGTATTGTTTTTGTTATATGACACATCATATTAGGTATTTATTTTTAACCGACTTCCAAAAAAAGAAGGTTATCAAGTCTTCTGAAAGTTTTTTTTGTGGATATGTTACGCGATTACTGCGTTGTTTATCAACTGATTTCAAAAATTATTTTTTTATTCGATGAGGATAGTTTTCAAGTTGGTCCCATAAAAAAATGTTTTTCATTCGGTTCAGTACTTTTTGAGAAAAAACCAATAAACCAACAAATTGATAAAATTTATGCAAACCAATTTTACCCATATTTCCAAAACTACTAGTCGGATTTTGATACAGTTTTCTTTAAAAGGCTTAGATTTGTTCAGTAACGTGACAGTAGAGTTGAAGTCGGTTTTTGCTTTTGTTAAAAATAATTATCTTGTTTCATTTTGTAGAAAATCTTAAGTTAGTTGTGTAATAGGTTATAAAACTTTCCAAATAACCCTGTTGACGGAGAGGTATTGATTTAATATCGAACATTGTGTAAACAGTAATTTTAGTGCAGAAAGTTACTTATTTAATGGCCGTATAATTTAATATGGAAACGGCGATATAATTTTCTTACGTAAGTAAACTATTTTTTAGTATCTGTCATTTTATGTATTGTAGTACTTAGCTATATTTAGTTTAGGGTGTCGTAGCTGAAATCTATATATATAAAACTCAAAGGTGACTAACTGATTGACTGACTGACTGACTGATATAGTGATCTATCAACGCACAGCCCAAACCACTGGACAAATTAGCCTGAAATTTGGAATGAAGGTAGATGTTATGACGTAGGCATCCGCTAAGAAAGGATTTTTGGAAATGCCACTTTTAAAGGGGTGAAATAGGGGATGCAAGTTTTACTTCTTAATGCGAGCGAAGCCGCCAGCACCCACTAGTTAAGTATAAAACTAAGTTACGGATGTAATCTTGCATTATATCATATGCAGCGTAATCTATTTTACTAAATCACCTTATTCATTATAGAAACGGTTCATTGGTAGGACAGGTAGAACTATTTAATGATATTTTTTACTAACGAATTATATGCGAAATATTCGATCGCTGTGAGATAGACCACCCTCGCGAATAGCTTTCCATACTAAACATTAAACTGGTGTATAAATACTAGATTCAACCGCAACATTCACATGTGGTTCTGATGTAGTATTACCGTTTTCAGCGACCTGATAGCTGAGGCCTGGAGAAAGCAGTGCGGTGTGGCCGCGCTCGGCGCAGTGTGCGACCCTACCCCGAGCGCGCGATTAGTGTAGGGTGTCCGCAACCGCAGCCCAGTGGAGGGGTATGACGGTGACTGCCGAAATCAAATTTAATTTAAAGTAATAGTCATATTTGTAATAAAAAAAATCAATAAAGAAATAAGAGTTAGTTGTTTAGTTATAAATTGTTTTCCCTTTTATCTGCTTTGTAATTTTGTCATGAAGAGACAAAGACTGTTTTACAAAAGTATCAATAAAAGCATAAACTCTTTGAATTAATATTACTTATTACATAAATACATATTTCTATGATTTTACCTTTTTGATAAATTAAATCATTGTTTGGTATATTACCTTAATTTATAGCTTTGACAAGAAATGTGAAGGGTTAACCCTTCAAGGCTAACCCTGTTAACAACAAAATGAAAATGATTTTTTTAATTACTATAGAAAACCTTAACTTAATAATGTTCAATTTCAGGTGGACGCCTAACTAGGCCTAGGGCTGTACTGTATCTAGGCATCCTAGGTATAAATATAGGTATGATGATATATATATAACAAAAGGCATTTTATCTTGTATGAGTTCCTGTGTAGTTCCTGTTGAGTCGTCGCGCTGCAATAGCCGCTCCCTCCCGTGAGGTTGCGTGCGCCGTTCGTCGTGCTGCTGCTCCCGAGCGCGAGGTCGACGCGCCTGCACCACCTCCAGGAACCACCGCCTGTCGTCCCGGCGCTATAGAAATGCGCCGCAGCGACAGGCACATCGCCTCATCACGTCGAACAACGCCGACCGTTGCTAGTACGCCGCCGGACAGAGCGACTCGACGTGAACTGTGAACTTCCCCGGGGTCAGTGTGCCCCGGAGCCCAGCCCCTCGAAAGAGATTTATCTCGTAGAGGTCCTACCAGCTCCCCTCGGGGACTGGCAGACGACCACGTGACTTATCTTGTATTTATTGTAACATAAGTATTATACTTAAATGTCTAAAATAGCCCCCGTAGGCCCCCGGCATGCGGCGCGAGCCGGAACGTAACTCGACCCGCGGCCGCTACTCGGTTAGTTACACACCTCACTGGACGACACTACACCCTTCCGGACTCTTAACTATTTCTTAGATAGCATATACTAGGTGTCTGTAAAAGAAAAGAGCTCGAGGAAAAATATTTGAAAAATAAGGAAATTAAGTAAAATGTTGAAATTTAACAAAAACAACAGAAGCTTATCACATTGAAACTAGAAAAACAGACGTCAGTGTAAAGCTCAAAAGGAACGATGTGTTTTGTCAAGTTAGTAATAGAATTTAATTTCAGTCATCGACCGTTTGGTAAACTTTAAAACGTTTACTTATTTATAGTAACAGTCAATCAGCCAAACGCGTTAAGTACCGAAAATCTAACAATGTAATGGCTATTCTTCATTGTAAGAACTGTTATGTTCGCTGTTAACCTTTGCAACGATCGCTATCACTCAGCTAAGTACCTGCGCGTGGAAACGATAACATTATCAGGAAGTACATCTTAACGAGATCAAAACAAGCTCCGCTAAAGTTCAGCAATTCATTAACGCCTCATAAAAGCTCATTAAATCATATTTAGAATTAATGGCGTACACAAATGAGTTATGGTTGGTGAAGTACAACTCTTTTGTATCAAAACCGTGTATCGTGTATCGTACGAGTTGGCTAAGTCACGTTTAGCTTTATCGATTTAACATCGCGAAAATTACGTAAGACCTAAACAATCATGGACCGATTGCTGGAGAAGACGAAACGTAAAGGAAACCGATTGATATCCGACAAGAATCTTATTGTAATCTAATAAGAAAGGATTTTTTCGATAAAAATGTGATATTGGGTGTATGTGAGTAAGTCAAACATTTATTTTTCTATAACAGGAATTTAGAGGTAAATTAATTTTTATACTTTTGTTTTAAAAACTACAAACAAACAAGGGATTGCTGATGGAAAGTGATTGCAGCCAACTATTAATTCCTGGACATCTGTCGCAGTAGGTAACAAGATGTTCATATGTCTGACTGTTCCTACAGTATACGAGTAAAAGAAACATTCAGTCTAATTGAAAACCTTCCCCTCTTTTTGAAGTCGGTTACTAAAGATTGAGTAGCTAAATTTGAATATTCATCAAATCAACAAAATTGGCAGTCGTAAGCACACCAATCTATCTATTAAGCGAGCTTACCAACAGGCGAAGTTTGGTCAAGTGCAAGCTTTAAAAAAATTGTATAAAATGGTATGGGATTGCCTTTGTAGATGCCTACTAAGTTCACATAAAAACTAATACAGCAAATAAAACAATAAAGCTCTATAAATGCCTACACACAATTCATTCCTGACCCCTAACTGGATCTCGCAGTTATGGTTATACAGAGATATAATCAATAAAAATAACATGAAAAAGTCTCTAATACGTATTGTAATAGAAGTACATATATTCTTGGATTAACTCCACGAGTGTAATATTTATTATAAAAGTTATAGTGAAAAATTCACCAGTGTTTAAGATAGGTACATATTTGAAATTTTTAGGTTAACTCAATGTTTTTTGGCTTATGATCTTTTATAAACCTTGTACTTAATATACTTTATTACAAGGCTTATAAGAAATATTAAAAATCACGAGTGTTTACTGGAACCCTGTATCTGAATGCCATTCAGTAATCACGATTCAAATTGCAGTGTTTGTGCACTTAAAGTTGTATATTCGTAATCAGATGGCTTTTACAACATAATTATGAGTGTTTAGTGGCCGACGCCGAATGCGAGCAATAAATGCGTCGTACGGAGATATCGCTCTAGACGTATTTGGTTACTGTTAGCTGGAGCTTTATTACTGATACGTGGGGACAGGGAAACTGTGGAGATGTTTAGGGAGCCCAGTTATTCAAGTACAGGCGAAAAGTTGTGGATGCCCAGATTAAATATTGAAAGACGTTTCTTTTTCGTTAGGTACCAAATTACCAAAACTAAAAGCAAAAAAAATTAGCCACTTGCTTGTTTTAAATTATTTATATTTGTTTTAAAAATGTTAAAACAGGTGTGTTTTAACAATTAAAAAGAAAATAAATAATTACTTAGTTAGACTTGTAACTGTTTAATAAAATTATTTTTGTTTTAATTTATTTTAAAATGTTATATTATTTCAAAAGTTTGAAGCAGTAATAACTACAATTATAGTGGATAAGCGAGTTAGTAATTAGTTTTTATCAAAGTATTTTTAACCATCTAAATTTAAATGTTATGTTATGATTCGTTTGCGACTCCACGGTTTCATAGTGCTTTCCACATAGTTGGAGGTCCGCAAGAAGAAATTCAAGGCGGTTCGGCATCGGCATAAATCGTGGGAAGATCTACATTAACAGCGCAGACGCAAACACTGATCTGAAACTAATACTATCTATCGTCTAGCATATAGTGCTTTGGATAACATTGTTATTGTGATAAATAGCATAGTAATAAAAACATATCACAGTTATTGAGGCAAACTTAATATTTTTGCTAAACGACATTTATAAACAAACCAGCCCGTATGTTTGTACGTAATTGATAGACAGAAACAATGTCATTCTAAATACTATAACAAAGCGAGTTGGCGCGTGTTCCTTTGACTCAGGCTGGTTGACGTGACTCATTCGATTGTGCACCTGAATTTTAACCGATTACAAAATTAGACTAGTTCCTAGCTGCATATCGATTGCCAGACAGACAGGCCGAAACACCAACATAACTACAGGTATACCATATACGTACACGGTAATAAACGTATCTGAGTCAAAACAAGTAGGTAGCGCCCGATCAATTCGTTATACTAATCGGCGCGATAAAATAAAGTGACCATTTACATAAACGCGTTAAGTTTTATTTTATAAAAGGACTCTCACGTAAATCACCGATGTTGGACCTGTTTCTGACTCTGAGAATCCATATTAATTATAAATCCTATGTTGCGTAGAAATTCGACGAATCGTAAGCCAGAGTCGGCATTACAGTGAGCTTCGGCACCTTTGAAATGACGCTCCTTAAATATTTCCTACAAATATTTTATAATGAGCCACATTAAACCCTACTACGACGATTGTAATTCTTCTATTAGTGAAAAAATGTCATAGACAGTATAATAAATATCTAGGTATAGACAAAGTTCTATGAAAACCAAAACAAGTTGCAAATATAGGTTAGCTGATGTCTACAATGATGTAAGAGCTAGTTCTTTGTCTGAGTTCTTGGAAGCGCGATCTATCTAATGTTTCGTATATTGGAATAGTTTGCGATTTAAAGTTGTTAATTTGTATTCGACTGTCAAACGCGTTAATTAATGGGTGTTTTTAAAATTCCATTTCATTTGCATTGGATATATTTAGCCTCATTGTGATAGATTTATATTTTTCAAGACACCTATTCGAAAGACGGTCATTTGAATTCGTATGAGTACACAGAGCGGTCGAAGATGAAGTTCTCGCGGCGTCAAAATGACCTGCAGAATCCCTACAATAATTGGTAAGCAGCTATGACGTGGTGGGAATCTTCTACGGAAGACACGCATGCATATCCTTGGAAATTTGGACTGTTGAAAGAACGTAACCATGCAGGTTTTTTTAGAAACTAAGACGATATAATCGTGTGTCGGTCTCCGGCCGCGGGGCGGGCAGCGCCGCACGCGCACGACTGGCGCGCGCCCGCGGCTGCGGTCGTGCTCTGCAACTCTACTTATTACAACTGCCATTACTTGCTCTCTGCTATCACCATCTTCCAAAATTCATGAGAGACGATTGTTTTTTTTTCCTGTACAAATGTACAAAATATGCGTTATAGTGATTGATTGTGAGATTGAAGTACTTCATGTAAGCAATTTTTGAATTATATCCCAACAATTTAAGTCTTTGATTTGTCAAATAAATAAGTGTACGAACGAGTATGTCAAAATCAAGCTTTCTAAATCATTAAAATATAGTGACAACGTTTATCAATAAAATCCAAGTAAAGAAAACGTAGCAATTTTCCAAATTGCCGCAAACGTTGTTGAAAACGGAGTTTAATGGTGAAAGTGCATTTTTTAAATTTAAAAAGTGTAAAACGATTTCATGCTGACCTTTCCTATTGTTCGTATTGTGAAACAAAGAGATCGATGCGGAGAAGATACAGGCGGCAATTAGTGATTTCTAATGTTGTAATTTATACGTTTCCATTTGAAGCATCTCGCTTCGGTCATTCCCTTAAACTCTGTAAGATGATATCTGGTTTATTATGTTTCGACGAACGCTCATTTAGAAGATAATTTATTGGCACGAAATATTAAAATGTTTTAGAGCTTTTGTTATGGTTCGGTTGTTATGTTAATAAGTAATTACATACCTACCACGGGTAAATTAAACGGAACGGGCCACGAGCAATAATTACCGATGCGAATGATGGATATCAAAATTACCGATACTTTGACATAAGCACCAACCTGCCACACGTGTTAAGAAGATGAAAACATGCGAGTACAATACGCTTTATGATGAAACATAATAATTGCCTATTTCATCCAAATGTCCGTCTAAGGTGTCCAAATGTAATTACCAAAAGTCAAAACGGTCCCGCCCACGAGTGCTCTCTCGCGTGAGGTCACCTCTGACAACCTGCTCACAAAGCAAATTACACCACTATACTTAGTGGGCCGTTTTTGGCTATTATCTTTATTATAGGTTCGAGCTGTAATGGCTCATTTTTGTTAGCATTGCCAATAGACATCATTGTACGCGACGTATGGATTTGCTAAACATTTTACCTTTCTTATACAGAAATGTCGTTGAGCGATTTAGCAGCTAATGTTAAAACTGTTGTTAGTTTTCTTGTGAAAAAAAATTACGCTGTGTTTGTGTTTTTGTTTAGATTCAGCTTGGCAGTTACGAGAACTAATGTTTAAGTCACTTTTTGGTAGGTCCGCGAAAGTCTGCGTAACTTACCAATCACTTTGTTAGCAAAGTCCGCTGATATGAAGCGATTACTACCAATTAGCCGTAAACTTAACGCGACGGATTAGGTAAATAAAAGTCTGCCGAATACGAATAACAACGAACCATTTGATTGTTCAGAGTCTTCCGGATATGCATAGGTAGATATACGACAACAGATCTCACATAAAGCTGTGTTCCAGGTGGATAGAGCGCGTAACTCCGGGAGAGTGACAAGACAATAATTGTCGTACAAGGCATGGCCGGAGCACGATGCGCTACGTAAATCTACGTAGACAAATTTACGTTAGCACTGATGATAGACAAACAATTCCGCCACGGACCATCGCTGCGAGACTCAGAGACTAATAAAACTTCATTTGTCGCGACACGAACACATTTTTCTTTCTGACGAGATGGAATCTTTGATGGAGATCTGATAAGAATATACGCTACGCAAATTCATTCGTGTTTTCAAGATTTTTAACTTCTTATTCAAAATAGGAAAATATAACACATTGTCACAGAGGTTTTCTTTTGGTTTGCGGCATGAGTTTTACAAAATTCTACCGATTTATTCCATCAATTACATATACTTACATTACTTACTAGAGTCATAATGGGATAATGATGAAAAGTAGGTACCTACTAATCTGAGGTCCGTTAAAACATTCTAAACGTTTAAAAATTATAATAGGTAACATTAGTCTCTCGTCGCAACGAAGGTAATAAAACCAGCAAATTATTATTTATCGTTCTATTTACATATGCATTAGTTACAGTTACAGTTAGCATTATGAGTTTTATACACTTATACATGTCCTATATCTATGTACCTACGTATAGTACACAGGTAATGTTTTAGTTTATGCCAAATATTTAAACCGTTTTATCCTAGAGATAAAGATAAGTAGGAAAAACTTTTATTAATGTTTGAGTAGCTGCTAACCTGAATTATCACAATATATCATTTTCATTACTCATACTCTGAAAGTAGGTCTGAAGTTGCCTGAGGAGCGGGTTGAAAGTAGTACTTTTCATCCCTAGGGAGAATCGCTTTCAACGGACAGCTGTCAAATTCTAAAAAAAAAATAGTTCATTTTCACATCTTTTGAGCCATGTTCCAACTTTTTATACAGCCACGATGTAAAATAGAAGTATTGATTACAGAATATATATTTTTTAAATAACTTTATTATAATTTAGATTCAACAATTTCTTTAAAATAACTTAGATTTCGGTAAAATATTTACCATTTTTTCAATGATGAAAATAAAAAATAATGGCTAAAAAAATGAATAGCTAGCCGACCACAGAAAAAAAAAACAAAATAGGCGGGAAAGCGGTAGTTTTTTTTTTCTTTGGCCATAACTTTGTATTGTGCCATCTTCATTTATTTTTTCGATTTGAAGACTTTTTTTTATACGTATAGCAGAGATTTGTACTTATAAAATGAGTTCATCTGATTTTAATATAAATTTAACGCCTAATTTTATAAAAGAAGAGGCTAAAGCGGTAGTGGAAAATCATCATACGATTTGAGGTATCTTTGTTTTGACTTGGGTGGTAAAATAAAATTTACTCATATTTACTTTACCTAATTCATGTTTTTATTTTTACTTTCCTCGTATTTGTAATGAAAAGCACAGTGTTTACCTCGGGTTAAAGACTTATTCAGTCCCGAGACGGGGCTTGGCGCCCGAACGCAGTGAGGGCGCCAATAGTTCGAGGGACTGTAAACAGGTAAACACTGTGCTTTTCATTACAAAATCTCGTTACTTTCAGCCCTAGGGTAACAATGTACTATTAATTGTGGTTTGTGTTGTGGTTTGCGGAATGTGAAAAAAACAAACAATTTTCGTTCCGCTACCTTTAAGCTTGTAACAAAAGTGTTTGATTAAAACGCACTAAACCCATCAGTAACCAAGATACAATAAAAAAGCTCCATAACTTTACCACATTTCATATTTAAGAGGTCACATCGTAGACACATCCTGTTTTTTTAAACTGCGCAATAAATCGGTTAATGGTAATGGCTGCCTAAAACATCAACCAATCGCTTTTTGTAGATCACAGCTTAAAAGTTTAAAACATCACGACATTGTCTTGAAAAGTAGATGGTATCTGGGCGAGAGCCGTTTGCCGCTTCTGCGCCCGCGCCGGGCGACAAGTGAACGTAATCACTAATTGAATCAGTCGCCAGTCATCGCCACTACCATTAGCTGTAGGCTCTCCAATCATCTGCTAAACTGTATTTGGGAAACAAACCATTCAACGATGATAAACATGGGAAAATCCGGTACATTGCTATGACTCAACTACCCACAATCAATTTAATAGAGTAAAACGTTAGCTATTATTTTAGCTTGTTTGTTAGTTATTGTTGATCATTACTGTAAACCAACTAAGCCCCATAAAAAACAAGTTAATCTGAAGGACTTACAGACAAGCGGATATTTTGTCAAGTAAATAAAAAGTATCGTGCAATATACATAAAGTATATATATATAGTTTATATAAAAAATATATATTATAGACAAGAACATAGAAATATGCAGTTACAATGGGTCTCTAATTATTTATATATATTATCTTTAGACATACACAAGTGCGGGTCAATTTACTGAAAATTTAAGTATTCATTTCATATAGACTGGATATCAGTGTGTGTCAGTAATACTGATATGTATGGTCAAAAATACTGGCGCAAGCATGGACACCCTATCATCATATCACTTAGTTGACGAAATTATGATTTCTTCCGCGTTATCGCACCGACAGATTTCAAGGAATCCCCGATGAAACCGCGATACGGCTCTCTGCGCTTAAGCCTGAATACCCGAGCCGGTCCATAGACACTCGATAACTATGAGATTATCAACCGGAGCAAATAACTCGACTACTTTCGGAAGTCGATAGCGGTCCAATATTGGCGCGTATCTACCTAAGAAGCTTTCAGAGATAAGCTCGTACTTCCATCGCCTCACTACACTATTGTTGGCTTTATGAAAGTGACAGCGTGACTATGACGCCGCCTGTCAGTGCCGAGGAAGGGACGACGTGATGTAACCGGATACAAGTCGAATAAATATACCGGATTTGGTACCAAACAACATGTTATTGAAAACTCTTTCAGGTGCGTGTGACGCTAATAGAAGCAACATGCCATTGTTTTTATGAATGGGGACCGACTTACTCAGTGGCAATAGATCGCAGGTGTCCCTCTCGAGTGCCCAACAAACAGTTTCATTTAATTCAATTCCAGTTGAGAACGGGAAAGGCATTTGCATACAAACCCACACTTCATTTGAGTTGATAAGTAGGTAGGAGCGAACACACTCGTGGATTTGTTACAAGCCGGTGATAATTATTATTGGCCGACAAATCTTCACTTAAGGGAACCGTTACTCGTGTTTTGTTGCAGTGAAAACATTCATTACTTCATTTGCATACAATGGCGCGCTGCCAAAAATATTGGACTGTAAACGCTTACCACGAACGTGTTTATGAAAGTTCTCTCTCCATTTATTATTATTTTAATATCTATGTTTAAGTTATTTGAACGCGGAAGTAAGGTTTTGTTTATTGAAATGACGATTTGTAAAAACGGGTTCTTTATCGTAGTAGCGATAAGGCGCTCGTAGTCGAAGTTATTAATATGTACAATTTAAATAAACAGTAAACTCACGAGATAACTAAAACATTCATCTTCAAAATATATTCAAGACATTAGACACAAAGCTTCATCCCGAAGCGCAGTTAAATCATCTAGTTTAGAATGAAAGTAGAGTACACACTTGGCATTTAAATGTCACTGGAAAGTACCTGAGTATAAGAGTGAGGTTGCCGCTGACGGCTCCGACGGCCCTCTCGAAGACCTGCTATTAATTCATACAAAAAATGAACCGTAATTAAATCGACCATTGTGATTCCTACATGTGTATGCAAATGTGGCTTTTATAAATCTGCCTCGATAACACAACGTGGAGAGCGACTCATTGTAAACTATTACGAATCTAAACGATCCGAACGACCCGCCCACGCGCACATTTCTACATTGTAATCTATAAAAATGATATCTAAACTTCGTATTTGCATAATTAAATGACAAATCACTTAATGGACTCATAAATATTTTACGATGTCATTTTTTAACATTAAGGCATTAATTTTGTCACGCTCCACTATTCTTGTTGTCTAAATGCTAGCACTAATAGCCTCATCTACGAGTATTTACAACAAAGCGATCATTATTTTTAATAATCACACCTGCTAAGATTTTATCTGTGAGTATCATTACAAAAGAAGCATGATAGCTTCAATATTTAAACCGTGTATGAATAAGGCAGCTATGCTGGTTAGAGCGTGTTGGAGCTGCCTCCATACTTTCATAGCAAACTGTTAGGACTTTCATGTGTTCGATCCGGCGATGGCCGATAAACATATTTCGGCTTCGGCGCTTGACGCAGATCGAGTGAACTAACGGAGCTTTTGTTTTAAACTATTAATTGTACCGATAGTGGCAGGAAACAATGCACGCACTAACTAACAATGAAACCGGAAAAATCGCTGCACTGATGTAAGGTTTCGTAGCCTCTTTGAGATAAATTGTGGCTCGTGAGATTCTTTCTGCACTTCCTTTTATGTTCAGCAGACAATGTGTGTTAGAAGTCAGGTAAATTAATGGAACCGAACGTAGATTTTCACATAAATATTTCAAGAGATTGGAAGGAGTGAGTAGTTTGTGTGAGCGCTGTTACTCGCGTGCACTTGGTCGCGCACGACCGCTGCCATAAAAGTCTAAAGTGAATCTCAAGAAAACAATGTATGATCTATTCATGTCGTACATACCCAGTTAACTAGCCGAATTTAGTAGTTCATATCAGATTACATGCGTAACCAGCTCACAATTGTTATGACAAATCGTACCCGTCCTGCGGCACAACCATTAATATTCGTCGTAAAGGTACCATCGTACAATTTATAATGCGTGAATAAACTTTTATTAGTGTTATGAAATTGTTCGGTATAGGATGATAAGTGGAACAATCAGCTCAGCGATGTCTGCTGTGCGTGATCTGTGGACAGCGGTAGTTGATGACGGTGCTATATGCTCCATATAGGTTCTCTTTGAAGATTCTCAGTTCTTAGGGCTTCACCGCTAGGATTTTTTATAGGTAGTGTATTTTAGAGATAAAGAACGAAAAGAATAAAAGTTAAAGGAGACATACATATGCACAGACACCAGTGGTGTTTACTTGACTTGATTTGAACGATACCCAATCTATAGCAACGATAATTAATTTGGCTTTGGTATGTATCATTTAAATTTAATGAAACACATCGAGCCTAGTGCCTACATCTTGCAAAAAGTGCAGAGATCCCAGATGATGTGTCGTGGTGCGCGATGGTTTCGCGAGCGGAAACGAGCGCGCCCACGCGCGGTCGGAGCAGTGACCCCGGGGCAGGGTCACCTCCTCGCCGGGAGTACTTCACCGCAACCACCTCGATACCACCAACTACTGGCAATAGCACCGTAATGCTTGTAACCACTAATCATAAATCATCACTATTACTGGTGAACGGAAGCAAGGCTGTTGAATATGTTATGCATTAAAAAATTATAGATTGTGTTTTTTTTTTATTTTTGGATGGTTGTTAATGTTTCGTAAAGATCCGTGAACATGTTTTATGTATTAAATAAGACAAGCAAGCACCTACAATTTAACGTATCAGCCGATCGATGAAATCACTCATGGATTTTAATGTCATTGTATGTTATATTTTATTTACCTAATTACAAAAAAATTGTGAAAAAAGGACCTTCAATAAAATTCTTTGAATATGTAATACATATTGATATATCTAAAAGGGTTGCATGCAAATAGTTAAATAATGATTATCTAGAGGTTTGTACTACCTTCTCTGTAAAGTCCGTAGATGGCAGCCCTCGGGTGCTCCGAGGTCCCATTGTCCCGCGGGCGCCGGCCACGGGTCACATCTCCGATCTTCATTCACAAGCGATGAACAAACATTTCATTTATCTAGCATCCATCCACTCATCTCATCTAACTTTCATTCTAATCGATTGATTACTATCGTTTTGCAATTCAATATCGGTACTCTGTTACCAAACAATATAATGTTTGATACAGTATCTCGTTTACTATTCCTGTGTTCATCAGACCAAGGGTTTAATATCTATATTTGGCGGACACATTAATATAACAGTAAATCTTAAAAGGTCATAAGGTCACCATCGATAGCAACATAGATCTTGTTTCGAGAGATTGTGCTTCCAGTGGATCGATACGAGCATGCAACACTGTTCTATTAGTCGAGAACAAATTACTGAAGTAGCAGTAACACTGATCCCAGAGGACCGATTGTAGATATTCTCGGAGCCAGAGCGATACATAAAGCGGTTAAATTAACTTTAGTAATTAGAAACACCAATAAGGCAGAACGCCCATCGAAACACAAATTACACCTGCGTTACTAATTATGTCTGACGCGGATATTTCTTCTCGTATATAAATTCTTCACTCGTAACCGTGTTAAAATTGTATTTATTAGGTCCATCTGTCTCCGCGGTAATGACTACCGCTCTTGATACCGCCTAACGCATCAAACAATCAATTAGTCTGGGAAACCATACGAGCAGGTTTAATGGCCCCGCCAAAACTACACGCAAATGAGATCCTCCGACTTGTATAATTACGGTAAGACCCACTTTTGAATGCGGAGAAGAAACGATACAAATACATCACGTCACAAACAGGTGAAGAGAACGCCAATTGAAAAATGAATAACGTTTGATTAATCGTACCCGAAGGATCGGTTTCATTTATCGCCGCTTTTGTAATGTTCGTGTGAGTTATATGTACGTCGCAACTCCGCGCTTTCCTCCTCGGGTCCTCAATCAGGCAGCTTTCAGATTCAATTAAACAGGGATTATAGGGCCGATGAACCGTTACATCATAAACTCTACTTGATGCAAAAATCAGTTACCCGTAAGTTGTAAGCGCGTAAACCAGGGCATTACAATCAATATTTTCGTATAAGCTACAGTTGAGATCTTGATTTATGTGTGTGCGGTTCATACTCGCGGTATTATTAACAAGTTGTAAATCATCGATCGGAATTAAGACCGCGGTGAATCGGCTCCTCGAGATTTGTTGACGAAGTCCTTAATAACAGTCGGAGATTGTGCGCCTCACGACACTCGCACTTACGATTTACGATGCATGTGCTTATAAAATAAGGTTCGTGTTATTCGTATAGGTAAAGTAGCCATAAAAACAAACAATTCCGTAGTGTGGGAGTAAAAATATCGTGTCGTGTTATTGACCGAGCATCCTGGAGGCATTTAGGAAAACAAGGTAGGTACCTACGCAGTAGGTAGACTCAATCTGGACTACGCGTGTTAGCTATATTTAGTGCGTCATTTTCCTCCTACATTACCATGGGTCACATTTAGCATTGGAAATTGTGTTGCTGAAGAAGATGTCTCACTTAAGGGCTGCTCTGTAAGGTATAATCATTTTTGGAAGATAGTAGGTACCTACGTATTAACTAGGTGAAAACTCTAGTGAAGAGCAGCTTGCCTCATCCTACAGCTGAATAAAAGCTTTCTCTACAGCCCGCATGCACTTACAAACTTTCAGGCTTTGGCGGCATCAGGGTCAGTTTTGTTCCTGTATTGTGGCCATTGGCTTCCGCTACAGTAAAGTTAATTACCAGAACTAAAAACTATAAAAAAAACTTGTCAAATATTCAGATATTTCACTAACATTTTAAGACCCACCCTCGGTTAATCAATTTGGCCGATGTCTAATTTCTCAAATTTAATTACATTCGTTACTTTCTTAATAAATTATACCTAGTTTCTAAATGAATTTAAATGTGTTAAAAGTAATAAATAAATCCGCCTTTCTTCACTTGGTATTTTTATAGAGGATCATAACTGCCAGGAGCTTAGAAAAGTATGAAAAATATAATAAAGGAAGTAGGAGTAGGAACATATTTTAAAACAAACTTCATAATAACTCTTAGAATTAAGACCAAACTGAATATTAATTTGTAACAGGTAGCTTTGTAACAGCCGACTTTCTAATTAACAAAGCAACATGTTTGTATCAGAAATCGCAGCTATTAGTCACAATTACGTACACCTGCGCTAGCTCGGTGTTTCGACAGCCCTGAAAGCCTACCTGTCATGGTAAACAATATTGTTATGTAAGTTGGCTACAGTTGTTTATGTGCCTCGGCTTAATACATTATTTATCGTAGGAAGGAAACTCGAGCATATCCTGTTGTGAAGTTCGCAAGAATGTTGTTTACGTCGAGGTGATAACAAAATCACTACGCACCCATTCATATTTAAACTTAACTGTCGCAGAAAGTCGTTGGCAGTGAGAGTGAATAATTTAATAGCCAATTTGACTACCAATGCCACTACGACTGCATAGCTTAGTTGTAGTATATCTATCCTGAGTACATATCCGATCTAGAAATGCCGCTTGAGAGAATAACTATGCTTCTTTGGATACGCTGTTTCCTGGCTAGAATTTCATTTTGCCTGCATATATTCGATTAGGATTTATATAACGACAAGCAGTCACAAACCCAGATCTAACATGTCTCGATATTTGCATACACAGCATCTATTTAGCATCATAACAGCAACAATGGAAGGTGTATGAGAAATCAGCAATGATTTAGTTGTGTTTGAGTGTGCAGAGCGCGGGTATCGGCCGAGGGTGGGCGGCGAATGCATCACGCGCGATAATGAACCGACTCGTGTGCACGACTGTGCGCTTGCGCACTCACACGTACACCGCCACCAACATATATATACACCTGGCTGAATTACACAACTAACATTTTCTAACAAACTTACTCTATTTCTCTCACAAAACACGACTGAGGCGCCAGACTCAGTTCTAAGATAAGTTAGCACGTCATCCACTATCCACAGCTCGGAGTCGTGCAGTGCAGCACTCACCGTTTGCCATATACAACAACAAACACTACCTTATGATATTCGGCGGTGTGAACGTTACCTAGTTGGTAATTCTAGTATATGCGAAATTCTCGTTCTCATAACATTATTTTCGCCAAAGTGCTATTACCATATTTGCTTATGACGTAACTTAACTCTCACTATGCTTACAGTCCCTAAGATATACATTCACTATGATAGGTAATTGAAAAAAAAATTATTCACTTTTCTATAGCACTTGCTCAGTCAAAAGCCATCGTGAGGTAAAGTGGAACATATTTCCATAAAGTATCAGACCCGCGCAGAACTTAAGGCACGTCCAGGACAAAGTTGCAGTTAAAATAGACGCCATTTGTGAACCAGACAGGATCTCGGGTTTCTTAAAGTGGCACCTCCCACGTGGTGTCTTGTGCCCTTAACCTTTCCGGCGGTTTATGTGCCTTATAATGCGCTCTCCATACACGCCTTAACGGCCGCGGCTTTTGTCTACATTTGGAGCAATAGCTACTTCCACGCAATTAAGGAAAAATGCACCCTGAGGGTCTAAACTAAGCAGATCAGAAGGTGGAGTTCAATGCCCAAAACAGAAAACTATTGGCTATTGTGCACTCATCAGACACGGTCAAATTAGAAGTTACATGCTGTGTAATATAGAAAGAAAGAAAGAAAGAAATATTTATTAAAATCATAAATATTACAAAACAAATAAATAATTATTATCATCATGTAACACTATGATTTCTTGTCATAATTGTTTTTACATACATTCTTATAAAAATATTTAGGTAAGATTGTATCATATACCAAGTACGTGCTATATGGGAACAATTATGTAACTTTAAATACGCTTCATTTTCTAAGTGTTCAATCTAAGTAACATGATCGAAAACAGATCGTAAAACAATAACCGGGCGTTAAATCTAAGGACATTCTAGATAAATGGTCGGCAATTTTACAAGCAATCAATTGCAATAGCGCAAAACACAAGTGTTCGCAGTTTGATCTCGTTATTTAGGTTTAATGCGGGCGGTGTCGGGCCGGCCAGCCACCTGCGCCGGCGCCGCCACCGACGCACTTTCAAAAAAGGCTACCAACCTCACGAGCCCTGTAAGCTAACACTACGTTACGCTGCTGGCCTCAATATGCCCCAATACCACTTTAGGACATTACGCGTATTTGGCCGTAAAACATTTTGGATCTATGTTCAAATTCGGATTCTGAATGAAAATTGTATTCAAATTAAAATCAGGCAGTTTTATTACGGTTGTACCATTGTATATATATTAACATTATCGGGCTGTATAGAATAGTACAAATCAGCGTATAAATGAAAACTTAAAATGTGTGCTAGTCTGGTATTTAGACCCGATAGATAATTTAGTGGGAATAAATTTTACTTAGTCAAATAGCTAAGGAGATACACTAATCCATGTTATTGTATTAGAAACAGACACATTTAACATGTAGCAATGTAATTGAATAATAAAAGCAGTAGAACCAGTGTACAACCCATAAATATTTAACACAAACAGGCTATTTCACCCACTTTTATTAGTGCGACAAGATTAACAATTGCAGTGATAATATGGAATATTTTATTTGTCCGTGTTGAGTCTCCCACGCCATTGGATTCAATTATGGAGTAAAGGCAGATAGGTCGGCGCGAGAGGTCCGTCGTGACCCGTAAATTGGAACGGTCGAGCGGCCGAGCGCGGCGCGGCGTGGTGTGGCGGCGCGGCGCGGCGGCGTGGAGTGGACCTCCATACTGCCGCCTCCACTCTACAAGGTGCTATACATATTGTAACGGCACCCAAATCGACAGCACCGCCACATATCGGGCACTGCCTCACGCACGGCCAATTTAAGAGCTCGGTGCAAGTGTACACGCTCCTTTTCTGGACAGAGCCCTATATTGGATTCTATTGGAAACGTTGAAATTAAGGAAGACAGTGCCGCCGTGGTACAGACAGCAGATCCTCGATACGGGCGTGTTTATGTTAGCTCCTAGTTGTTTATAATGATCAGTATGAGTATTTAATGCAAGATTTTGATAACTTAATAAATTAAGAATATCCTATACAAACGACTTTAGACGAAAGAATAAAAAACATTATAATGTACGTACACATACAAACATGCAGCGCTGGGCAATGGCTGGTTGAATCAAATGACTAGCAAACGAGCAGAAACAGTACTTACTCGTACATATAAAATAATCTAATTAGGCACGTATCTATGCTGACCCTACCGCCCTTCTTTGTTAAATCGGGCCGCGGTAGTGCCAGAAGGCCCAGGCTTTCTCGCTTAACTAAGTAAACTAGTCATACATTTATTAAAGTAGCTGACTTAAGTGGGTTAAGTTAGTAAGCTATCGGATAGCGTTAACAGGTGTGCCCCTTAAGGCCTCAAACAATGGCCGGCTGGAGCCCGCGCTTCACTACATTCAAATCATAACCGTTGTTAAAATAAACGAGTGTTCGGATTTGTTGCCGATGGAATATCAGATAATAATGTCATAGCTCTCATGTAAATGAATGTAACACAGAATAAATCATAGTATTTTATACAAAAGAAATTCTGTATATCTCTTATAGCAAGAGAGCGAGTCGGATTAAATTCGCACGGATGAATTTTAATGAAAATTATTTGCGTGGTTTAGAAGAAGAAGCAGTGAGTTTAATTTAAGTAATGACCCTTAGTTTTATATATATGTATTACATTAGGTACTAATGAGATGCCTACTAATACCTAATCATAATGGCTTGATGTGAAGTTTAGCCTGAATTAGTAGTACCTACCTAAACAACTTTAAGGGGTTAAAACGAGTTTTCTTTACAAATTGAAATAAATAATGATGGTATATAACATATCTCTACAATACGACACAAAAAACATGATAATGATGATACTTAACATTCAATCTAAGATTACTCATACCTGGTTAAATAGAGGAAGTAAATTCAGAAGCAACATTAAGGTTTCTCTCCTAAATAGCAAAAGCAATGTAGAGTAGCTTAATGAGTACATTAACAAAGGAAAGCTATCTCTAATCTCATTGTTTTATCGTCAATTAGCCAAACATAACTCGGTGTTAAGTATTTACCTTGAAGAGATAAGATCTCGCCTTTAACACTATGAGTGGAAGACCTTAACGCAGAAAGCTAAAGTGCGCAGACGCAGGAGCTCTTATAATGTTTTATACATAGGTCGTAGCAAACACAAGTGATGTAAGAAACTTGTACGAGAATGTTCTTGCAAAAAAACAGGATCATTTTAGATAGCTGTTTTTTTTCTTATTCCTATAAATCTTTACATTTTCAACAGAGAGGAATACGGGCCTTGAAACATGTGTTCTAGCTCGAAGCTCCGGTATCTACTTACTGCCCACGTAACTAAGAGGTGATAAAACGGTAGCCGTACTTTTCCAAGCCGAGTATTTACGGAAACGTCGTCGCTTGATTATTATTATGGTGTTTAAATGCCCGTATTTAAGTTTAAGTAGACATTATGCTCGTTTTGTTTAAGAATTATGATTGCTTTAATTGCGCGCGCGGACGGGCCGAGCGGCATGGTTCTTAGCTAATTTTCCAAGTACGCTAAGCGGCGTAGATTAAGTGAGAATGCGTCAGGTCTGTGGTTGCACCGCCGTCGGGAATAGAGACTCCATTCCGTTGATTCGCTGAATTCATCCCAGCGATATGAGTAGAACATTACAACGAGTTACTGGAATTTCATCAGGAAAATGCACATTCGCCGAGGCCATTTTCCATACTTGCTACTTTTGTGCTTCAGCATAATGTCGTCATAAATTTTATCGACTAAGCATGTCTTTAAAAGACAAAACTTTTAAAGCCTTTGTTACTATCGACAATCAAAGTTAATAGTTGTCTCATAAGAGAAGTTAAACCGTTTTTAACCACTTTATTGTTATGTCTAGTGGACAATCGGGCGACAGCAGAGTACCTACACCAGTATTAAGCTCTAAAGTATGCAATAAAATACCAACAGCTCCACACAAGTTGATTGTAAAATGGTTGTTAAATGTGAACCAAGTCACATGTTATTTTATGCTAGAGTGTAGCAGGCTAAAACCCAGACTAAAACGCTTTATACATATATATATTATATTAAGTTAACTTAGATCTAACTTATGTTATCTAAAAAGTAAAAACAAAAAGTAAAACGTGAAAACTTTTCGATAATGCGAAAACTAAAAATTTATTTATTGACCTAGCGTACATATTTCGTCAGTATTTTGTCTGTCGGCAGTACCTATACCGTTGACATATAGACATATCGTAAACTTATTTGTACTTAGTCCGAACTTTACCTCTTATATAGGTGACATTAGGCACCCACATATTTGTTTTTAAGTTTTAGAGTTTATGATATTATTTTCCAATCCAATAATATAAAGCTGCGGCTACATCAACAAGCCAAGGCCGCCGCTCGCGTGCGCGGGCGCAATTAACTCGCTGCTACCGCTACAGATCTCAGGAAAGTGTAAACAATTAAAACCCTTTTAAGAGAACACTCTATTTGTTTCCTCGATAATAGCAGACTAGTTTATTGGAAAGTGAAATCGGAAACACAAATAGGTCTGCGTCTAGACGAGACCCTAGCTTTGTACCCCGATTTCACGTACAATGGATAAAAAGGCGAAACTAAATTGAACTGGGCTGTTAAAAGTATTGTATAAAGAAATTAGGTAGGTCTGAATAATATTATTGGACTTGTGTAATTTCATGAACATGAGTAGATACATGTACTAGCCACTGAAGGTCTTTTCCATAACATATCTGTCATTTACTTTCCTTGTCTATTCCAATAGCAAAAAAAAAACAATCGAGATAGTTTAATAAGCTAGAAAGTTTAACTAGAAATGCAATTAAGCTGACATATAGTTAGTTAGTATATCATGTAAGCGCCTACAATATACTTCTTATAAGAATTGTCTTTGTGAGGCGCCGACAATCGCTGCATAAATTATGTCAGCCGCAAATCATACAAATATTTTAAAGGATTTTTGTTTGTGAGTTTATAAATATGTTTTCTTTTTCATTTCTCGTCTTTGCGTTAATAACTAAACTAAAAAAATAAAACAAGGTTGCCAGATAGATATTAAATAGCTAATATAAAATATTAGAATTATCAAATGTTTTCAATTTTGAAAAAAGTGTTCATGGTGTGTAATGTTTCGTATAGTATTTATATCTTTATTTAGCTTAGTTTCTGGTTTGTGGAATAATAGAAAATTTGTACGTAAAACATTATTGGAAAGATAAGCTACATTTTATCTATGATGAAATCAGGTAACACTGAGGGGCGTCGCTAGTGGCTAGTGTCGGTAGAAAACACTAGCGAAGTTGAACGAAGCTGCATAATAAGCCGTCTGTGTCTTAATTATGTTATCATTCAATGACGAGGCACCAAAGGGGTCGCATTCATACATATTTAAAAGGTATTCAGTGTGACCAGGATAACTTGCTGTGTCTTAAAAATAAAACTTTTATGTTTTTTTTTTCTCCTTTATATTATATCGTAACATTGACGTTGCTACAAATGATTTTTTTTTTGAACGGGCTTGCACTTGGCCATAGTTTACCTGATAGCAAGCAAAGGCTATTAGATGGGCGTACTTACCCGATAAGACCGATTCACTCTCGCTTTGAAGATCGCTGGATTATAGTGCGTGGAAAACAGAGAGTCAGGCAGGGAGTTCCACAACCTTGCGGTACGAACAATAAAGGTAGAAGCGTACCGTTTCGTGCGTTCGGGTCTTAGGAACTTCCACCAATTAAATTTTATAAATTCTAGCAACAAATTACACGAATTAGTCAATATTAAACAAAAAACATATAATGTCATTAAGAAAATCGGTATCTTTTCGATATTCACTTGTGAAATTGTATCATTGACTCAAGACGGTTTCTACAACTACATAATTTTCACACACGCAGAAAATGAATGAAAATATAAAAAATATGACCAAGTATTATGTAGGTACCATAGTTAATAAAAAATAATCTGTCTATACATATAATAAAGCTAAAGAGGGTCGAAAGTCTGAACATTGATACGAGCGAAGACGCGGGCGTCCAGTAGTAATAAAATATGAATCTATTTACTTAGGGGAATAAATTATTTATTTCTTATTATTTTTCTTATTTGATGATAGTGGTCACAATGAGCCCCGTACATGTGAGCCGTCAAGTTGTTCGCGGAAAGCGGCGGGCGTGGCACATCCAGTGTAGAGATGTGGACCCGGACCATTGTTCCTGCTCTGGCCGCCTCTCACATGTAGGTACTTTGATGATTCTAATACACAGTAAGTTTAAAAATATATATCTATACGTACAGAAATTGTGGGAGAGCCCTTTGCCCAGCCGTGGGACACTGAACAGTATAGGTTAAATATTAATAATTTTGCTTAGGCTCTGCAACTGTCTTTACAAGTCTCTATCTATGTATCTTATGTGCATCTTTTTGTACAAAGCAACACAGATCCTTACGAAGTTTAATACAAACTACGGTACAACCTCGGAACGATGTCTCTTTAGTTTGCGCCTGCGAGTAAACTTCAATTATTATTTTAAGAGTAAAATCAATACAAACTCATTTTTAAGGTCATTCATATGTATCTTTAGGTGCTTTAAAATGTCAAACAGCGGGATTTAGGTTTTTCTCATATGTGTTAATGTTTAATTAGCCCTAGCTGTTTCTTATTTTCATGTTTTATTTACCTACAACCCAAAAGTAAATATATGAAATCGCTAAAATATTTCACTAACACCTCCAAATATGACATGAAAGGCTGCATAAATTAAAAGATTAAGAAAATAAATGAAGCAGTATGCGGTAATTGAAAGTAAATGTTACTCAAAATATGTAACTTACAACGCATATTGTCAAAATAAAGGATTATTTATGGAGTCGAGACACGAATAATAAATGAATCGACGCAATAAAAAATTATTCACATCGTCAGCTTTCCCTTAAATGCCCGTGTCGAACATAAATATTTAAAAATATGCATGTTGCTTATTCACAGCATTTTATAGGGAAAGATTCTTCAAAAAATCAGAGCCTTTTGTAAATGTTTCGTAACAATGTCCAAGAACACTTCGCATTAAAATCTAAGCAGGTAGGTATCTACTGCTCGTATGCTAACTAGTATATTATAAAGTAAAATTTACAAAATAACTCAACGCATGTAGGTGGCATGTAAGATCCTCGAAACATAAAGTTGCAAAGATTTATTTTGGAACAAATATTATTGCACAAACGCTTGCATTCACGAGGTCCTGTTCGCAGAACTACTACCTAGTTGTTTATTGTGTCGAAGTCTAAGATTGATCACACTCGATGACAGAATTGATTCGAATAAAAAATGCGAAATATCTGATGCTCCATTATGGTCTGGTACATAGATCTCAGTCAAATAATTGAAAATGGTAACGGTGTGATTTATGCAAATCGATAGTTTGACGTTCAATTTAAACTGTGAGGCACGCTGCGCCCGCGGCGGCCGCCATTAGACGCCTCGCAGGACTTGCGGCCGCGGCCGGCCGGCTATCTCACTCCCGCTGGCTGCGCTCGCGACGCGACCCCGCATCATACCATTCATCTTTTATATTTATTTCCGAAAAAAATGTATTTGACGTTTTAAAGTCATTATTGTACGCAATTTTTTCCCGAATTTACAGAAAAACTAAATAATATTGAAAAAAAAAAGTGTTGAACGTCGCGTAATTTTTTTGAGGATTTACTTAAAAATCGTAGGTATGAAACAAACAAAACCTTTGTTAGTTTACGTAATTTATATTTTACTACTTACAACATTGTAGCAAATTGCATAGATTAAAAGCTCGGCAAAGCTTTCGTTTGTGCGTTGGCTGTCAAATACTTATTGGAATAGTGCAATGATAGAATGAATCATCAGGTCGGGTGAAAGTCCCATTCAAGCGCTAAAGCTTCGATCGAGACACTAAAATTGATACCACCTGACAATGTACTATAAGTCACACAGATAGGCACACACCTATACCTAGCTTTCATCTACATAAGAACTAGGTGCAACCTACAATAAAATCGAAATCAGAGATTTGAAACACTTCCTACGCAAGCTATGAATTTAAGCAAAGATCCGAGACACTGGCTTACTGATAGTTATGAAAATAATTTACAGTTATCAGCCGGTATTATTTGCCTTTCTAAACAATGCATTATGTGCAACAGACTAGTAATACAATTTGGATAGACATCTCTGGTAACCGAATTAGTCAATAGATACGTAGCCATACCTAGTACGGCTATATGTCCTTTGTAAGGCATAGAATACAGAGAAGCACTCGGCGAGAGCACTTACTTAGTGTGGAACAACACTCGAGTCAAAGATCTGACACTTGGCTGCATCGAACACAATGCTCTATTTGGTGACTCGCACGTGGACAAAAGGTTAAGTGTTATCGAAACCCACATCGAGTTGAAACACAGTTCAGTCTGTGATACGGTTACTTATTTCAAAAGTCAAGGCATATTTTGACGTGAAAAGCGTTTCTGTGAAGTGTTTAACTTTAAAAGAAAAACAATAGCCGTTTATTAATCGGCTCATCGATCAATCATAAGAACTTCTGTCGACAGCTTAAAATAAAATAGTATCAATATATGCACGATTGCACAACCAATTTTGAATTCCTTTAACAAATTTCAACACTACCGGCGAACAAAAAGCTTACTTGTATGGCCATTTACAATAGCAGTTAATAGGGCACCTTACAATCAACATGTGAGTGCTTTCTATGAGTCTGTCAGTAGTGCAACCTTGCTTGTTTAATTGAGTGCTACTTACGAGCAGATATTGTATTGGGATACTGTCGATGCCGCCTTGACACCGCTCCAGGGGTCACCTCACTTTTTGCCGAGACATAGATATCTCAAAGCTGACTGCTATAAAATCATACCAACGCTCACCTTTGATCTTTATAGAATGTGAATGATAGACTTTTTCTTTATATCGATAGCCTTAACATAAAAATATATTTCATCAATTTCATAAAGCATCGAATGTTCTTAACAACTTGTCAACCTGACAAAGCTTAGTTAATTATTTTTTGGTACGAGTATGATGTTAAAGCCAGCTAAGTTTTAATTAAGTGTTTACACAATATTAACGGTTACCAAATAACAGATAGATAAATTTGTTTAGATATCTTAAACTCTCAGCTCGTGTGTACGCTTTTGTGTTTTTATGAATCAGCGAAGCTAATTTCGTCATATATCATACAAACACAGAAATGACTATAGACAGACATGTGCTGCGTTTGAAGCACGCAGGTAGACGTATACAATTGCGACACTCGCACATCACAACTTGAATTACCGTTTTCAATGAACCTCATTACCTTTTTGGCGCCGAGTTACTGACAAGTTCTAGGCTAGATGTCAATCTCGTCCACAACAAACAAAATCTTGTGAAACTTGCAAAGTTGCGAAGACTTTTTATTGCCTCAGAGCAAATTTAACTTTTGATTACCATGACTGCGCGTGGAAAATTAAAAATTTAACTTCTGATTCTTATTAGGCACTCTATTGTGAGCATATGTATGTAGGATGCATCCACAGACTAAGTATAGTACCTATTTTACAGGCTGATGAAATAGAGACAAATATAATAAATTATTTTTGTTGTTATAATGTACGTAGTTTTAAATTATTTAATGCAATAAAATTATGATGTCACTGAACAGCTTTTGTCGAAGGTGAGCTTTCAAATTACCTATTTATCTAAAATTAATATAGATAAGTACTCTATTAAACAACAACTTCTTTGTAAAATCTGAGTAAATAACAAATTTACCAAGAAAATTCATATTTGAGTACCAATTTGTCTGTGCATCGAAGTAAGCGACAGTGTTTTGAGGCTCATTAGATCTCAACGCGTGCGCACCGGCCGCGGCCGCATTCTGCCGTCCCGGGTGTCTCGGGTGCTCCGCCCTGAGAGCTGATTGGAACTGACGCGCAGCCAGGACAGCGTTAGGGCACGTCACGCGTCTCTACACTAGAACCTAGACTAGATCTAGTATGAACTAGCATAGCCTAGAAAATATTAGTTAGAAAGTACAGGCACATTATACAAGGGCTTGAACACTTCCTAGGGTTTCGATATCAAATGAAAATAATATAACATGGTGTGATATTAAAATAAATATTTTTGTTTAATGGACACGAGGGATAACCGATGGTATAGCTTCCGCTCGGTTCAATTGATTCAATATATATGCAGCATCTCATAGATCGTCGCGATTATAGATTTCAAGATTCTACTTGATTTCTGGTAGACCTGTTTGCTCCATATTGTAATTGGAGAGGTGAAGTACACATGGCTTGGCCGCCACCCGGCCGCTTCGTGTCGCCGCTATCGCTTCCACGTCGTGGTTATCGGCGCGCTGATAATCTGCATAGTGCGAACCGTTATTGAAAGCCACGGTACTAGTCTGTGCGTGAAGGCTACAATAGCGGCACTTTAATCTGATATTTATTGACCGAGAGATCGAATGAGACTGCTCTGAGAGGTGGCCTAAATCTGGGAGCTAATGTGTGCAGATAGGAACCGAGAAACAAAGCTTGATCTAGCCTAGTTCGGCTCGACTATATTGAAGCTTAATGCAAACGCTGCACTTTTCAAAAGAAAGTAATAATTTAGTGATCTACATGGAACAATAAGAGGTAGCCCTAAAGCTAGATCATAAAAAAACAGTTTCCACTAATATATAATATAGATAGGTATATTTTCACACATATAACAATATGTATCTACCCACGAGTTGAAACACCACCGCCTCATCATGTTGCGATGTTGAATTCTTAAAAATGCTGTTATTAAAATTGACTGTCAATTTTATGGCACAGAGTTGTTGAAATTAAAAAGATTTAAACATTTGCTCTGGGCGTGGGCCGGTGCGGCGGGCGGCGGGGCGGCGGCCGGCGAGGGCGCAGGACGCGCGCCTCCTACTATCAGAGATCAGTTTTGGTTCCGGGGAGATTATCTTTTGATCGAAGCAATTTCTCTTCGGCCTTGTTCTCGATAACATCGAGAGAACAACGGTATGCATCGTTCTGCATAATTATAAACCGAGAATTTAATCCGCCACTTTGCGATATGACTATGGCTAACTTTTCTCGTGAAAGATAAAAGATTAATAAGATTTATATAAGCGGCGAGGTAACTGCGCACGCGGACGTGCCTTTTGTTAATAGTATTTCAGATTGGGTAATCGATGGAAAACGAGCAACGAGATAGAAACGAGGACGCGGATCCCAAGAAGGCGAGTGGTGCGAGTAGAGAGCGAAGCAATCACAAACAATTTTCTATTAGTATTTCTCGTTGGACATATTCCGACAACAAACACGACCGTCCCGAGCCGTGGGAATGCCCCGCTCGAGTAACGGCCGGCCGGACAAATGATGCCCCGATCTATGGCCTGTAATTGATGACGACCATTGTGCGTCTCTCAATGCGCCACGAATGTTTGTCTTCTTTCTGTTACCTTCTGTTTGTTTGTTGCTATTGTCACTTTGAACTTGTCGCCTTAATTCGCGCGGCCATTATACTAATAAATGCTCGTAGACGTAAGATTAATTCTTTCTGTTGTAGTAACAGTTGGCATTCTCAGGTGCCGTTAATCCACTTGACACAGTAAACATGCTTCAATTCGTTGTGTAACTGACTCCGGATACTTCATTTATCTTTAGCTCTAAGTTCTCGTGAAATTGGTTTTATTGTTTGCAAAATCGTATTAGATAGGTATCTAACTATCTAGGACTTTGGGTAAGAATATATTTATTGAATTTGTATAGATTTGATGCCTATTAGTATATAGTAGGTACCCATGTATTCAATCAAAACATGATTTGACAGATTATAATAGATATTAACGACGATAAAGTCTGGCCAATTCATGAGTTATACATAGTTTTAATTTGGTTAAGTAATTTGGATATACCTAATAAAATAGCTTACGGTAACTTATGCAGAAATCAGTAGGTACAGTAATATATATATAATATAGATATCAAACCTCGATAAAGCTTCAATAATCTTTGCAAACACCAACAAACTTATGTAGGTACTAGGTAGATATAAGTAGTGTGTAACAGCGGAATAATGAAGTGATCAATAATAGTAGCGCTAGACAGCGGCTCGAGTGAAGATTGCGTAGTAGGCTTTAGTTTAATTCAAGTGTGGTGCGAATGGAGGCGATAAATATAGCAAATAGAGGTGGGCGCCGGCGCCGCTCTATCGGACAGGGATCTGCGGCGGCGGCAGGACCACCGGCCGCGACGACACCCGCCTTCCTGCGCGCTGCGGCCGCACCAGCCTGCACTATCTACATCGTATACATGTAGGTATACTGCACAGGAGCCACCAACAAACTCTCTGCGAGCTTCTGAGTCTTTGGATCACGAGTGCTCAAACTTTCTCATTAGTCCTCCAAGCAGATATTATTTGTCCCAAGCTGTTAGAGTTTACTTCAGTATACATACGCGTGTTACGCGTTCAGTATATATAAAATATAACGACAAATGCAATAGTAATTAAAATTGTCTTACCTGGAAAGTCGCATAAGACTTTCCTTCTTTTCTATTTGTATGTAGTTTAATGAACTGAAAGAGTGCTTCTTCTACTTGAAGTTACCTTTGTCACTTTACCAACTGCAAATAAAATGATGGTATTGTATACTGCTTTAGCCATACAAAGAAAAACAGTTTTAAGTAGGTACATCCAACATTAAGTTTTTATCCAACTCACCTATTTTGTGCTTAAGTGTCGTTTCAAATAATATTGGACCAGAGTTTGAGCATCTCTGGTTTTTACAATAGTACATCGGTTACATCAGCTAGGGGCTAAATCTAAGATGGAGAGATACGTTTAGGTTACCGGCGAGATAAAAACTGTTCATTAAATGAGACTATTCAAATTATTGTATTATATTCCTGAAATATGACACTAGCTCTAAATTTTGCTGATGTCATATCTAACATCGATGCTTAACGTTCTAGTCTTTTAACTCTTTCTAACACAATAATTCTTTTTAAATACCTACATATAATTTGTTGATAAAAAAACGAAATTAAGTTGGATTAATTTATTTTTCGTAATAACTTAATTCTCAAAACAATAAGCTCGTCACGTGTAATGTAATTTTATTGGAATGTCTTAATTATAATTTGATAACAATTTACCACTAATAACAAAATGTAAAACAATGTATACCTAATATAAAAATACAGTTGTTGCTGGCATTAGTTGACACAATTGCAAACTATTAAATAAAACACTCCACTAATGGTTATGTGTAAATATGGACATTCGAAAATACACTTGCACATATTAACAGTTCAATAAACAGTTGTAAATAATACCAACAAACAGGAATTACATAAGCAGCTATAAATATATAAAAAGAATAAGAAAACAAATAAATAAATGCGTCTTGAAATAATTTCAATTAACAGTTTGATTGTTATTCGCGCGATACGATCTGGCTACAAGCCGAAAGTTATGCGCGCGCCTCGGGCCGGGCGCCGACCATTTATTGTGCAGTGTAAATATTACACCAATAATATGTGATTGCTACTTTTCACAACATCCCATTTAATTTAATATGTAATAATTTATTGATTCGAAGCTCGACTTGTCTGCCGTTTACTTTAAAATTTTAAGTTTAAATTAATACGCAAATTATTAAACTTACGTTAATACCTACGCTCCATCCTAGACCACAATGATCGCTTACCATTCAGCGAATTATAGTCAAGTGAAAGCCCAATATAAAAAAAAATAACCAAAGCAACTGAATCAACCAACCAGTGATCAGTGTATTGTACCAACTTCTTAGAAAATGACGTACCTAAAATTTTATGTAAGTACATACATAAATTTTATGTGCTATGCCATGTACCAGTGTTTTTGTCAAAGTAAATATCCTTTTATTAAATAATAAGTTTCAATTATATAAATATGATAAATGTGTTTAAAAGCTTATACGAAAATTTTGCTAATTTTCATGTATGTTAATGCAAATATGTAATAGCAATATAGTTTTACTAGTGATTCGAATTTTGTTGCTATGTCAATAATAGCGGTGATAAAATAAACTAAATATTTGTTAATAGGTAAGTAAAAATCTCGTAAGTAAGGGGTTGGCAGAGGAAAGCTTATATCTAATACTTAAAAGCTAAATTATAACATTTGTAGAACGTATCACATAAAAGTTACAATGAGCTTTCATAAAAACGATAAAATACATATTAATTAATTCAAGTAATCATAAAACTAATGCGTTTACTAATCACACACTTGATCAGGTCGCTGCAATAAGTTAATTCAATGTTATTATTAGCCAACTTTTACATAATTCATATGTAATTTTAATTAATAACTAAAACAACCACAACGGTATATAGGTACATACCTAACTTGATTAAATGAACGGCCTATTTACACAACCAAAATCACCAGCCTGTAGATTTAACATAATTATTTATTTTAGATATAAAATAAAAGAAGGAATAACATAAGGCATAAGAAGATATACAGAGATTTTATAACGAGATTTCAGAAAAGCAGCCTGGGTCGAGAGCCAGTGCATTTTTCAGATACGCTCCACCTTAGGTCTAAGTCGCATGCGCGGATGTCGCTTTATGTGAACTAATGGTTCCTACCTGTCTAGTGTAAAAAAACTAAGATACTATAAAGTAATCCAGTGAAAAGTATCCAATAAAATGAAATATAAAAACGTTTTTTTTTGACAACTCATAAGTTAGTCAAGAAAATTCGAAAGAAAAAACCTTATTTTATATCAGTATTAAAATCCCTATTAGAACTTCACAATTTTTCTTTTAAATTCACATCCGATCTGCCGAAATACGGAAGAGCATTCCGCAAAGATTACAGTGATGTATTCGTAGTGAATCAGGGCCCATTTCTCGTTGACCTGTCAATAACTCAAGCAGGCCGGGTCCGTAGTTCGGCCGCCATTTATCTGCGTGTGCGAGCTACAATTACGCTGAAACCGACTGATACAATTAAACTAGCGGTGCATTCGACGATAAATGCACCAGATTGTATCCATGTATGCGCTCATTTGTCACTACTTGTAGTACTGTAAGGATGTATGTATAAATATACGTATAATAATGCATAATAAAAGAAAGTTGCGCATAAAAAATGTTTAAGGTTTGGGTATTGTTTTTATCAGATCACTTAGCATATAAATACTTTGATCAACATTTTATTAGAACTCGAATATTCGCGTAATATTATATTGTAATAATTTGAAATTTGAAACGCGAATATACACGACTAGGCGGCGACTCACCCGACTGAAAAAGTTTTTTAAAGGCGTTTTTTTTGTAACAATCACACTACATTTTCTGAAATCTATGTACATTGTATGTACACATACGTATATTCCGCATACAAGTATCTATTAAGTAACTCCCAAGACATTATGAAATGGAGAAACAAGCCCTTTTAGCACAAAGTCAAACTACGGCTAGAAAATGTATCGAGATTCATTCACTTAATAAATACGTAAAAAATACCAACTTACTTACATTAAGTACCATCTTTAGGCCCATAGATTACTTGATATCACATTGCATTGTACTACACATTTCCCGCAGTCTATAATTCATCGTGTTGGTGTTTGGATGTAGCGACAAATTGTTGGAAGTGTGTGTGTTCCCGGACATGTCGCACGCACGCCAGCACGAGGCGCACGAACTCGCGCACGTCGAACGAGTAGTTGGTGAACTTGGCGTGCGAGCCTCCGCCGGGACCGTGACCCTGGAAATCGTTTTTCTCATCATCATCAACATCAGTCTAATGAGACCCCACTGCAGGGAAAGAGCCACCTCCCTCTTACGCCAATACTCCCTGTCTGGCGTTGTTCTTATTTATAATCATACCAAAATTATTTTTACTTTAAATCTATCAATCCCATACATTAATTATACATTTTATGATATACTATCACTTAAAAAAATGTTACTTGTCTACAGTTTTGCAGCGGGGGAGACGCGACTCTCAGTAATGACAAATACAACTCAAGAAGGAGAAACATCTAATGAGTAAAATGTTTAAATAATAGTAAGACAAATAGCAAAAAAAATTACCTCATCTTGTTGCACCAGCTTATCTTTATTCTCCCACGTCACATATTTGACACCACGAAGCCGGGACAAGTCTTTGTAGCAGTTTGGGTCCTTACAATTATATCTGGAGACATTTTAATTATATTATTAAGTATTTTATTGTTTTATAAGCGAACTGCTAATAATTTATACTCCTTAAAAACTACTTATTATTACGTATTTATCATTTATCACTAATATTTAAAAGGTGTATACGTGAAGTATACGTAAACATACCTTTCACGATACAGTTCCAAACTAAGCGCAAAATGTAGAATCATTTTATTTTGTACAATACTTTAAAGATTTGCGGTAAAAATATACTTTACTTACACTTCAAATACGGCCGCCCAATCAGGCAAGAACATCAGATGCGTCAAGCCAGCTCCATGCATGCCTATAAACACGTCTGAATTGTGTGTCGTCTCCATCTGTTTCATAAACGGCACTTTTCTGTCATAAACAACTCTTTGTACATCGATTCCTTCAATTTTGTTTAAAGCTTCCAATATTTCCTTCTCATTGAGTATTCCTCTGTAAGTAGTGCCTCGTGACAGGAGAGTGACTTTCACTCGGTCGTCTTTCCTGTAGTGTAGGGGTATTTTTAGGGAATGCAGCATGTGGTGAGAAAACGCGTGGAATAGACCACTCTTTTCACAGCCGTAGATCTGAAACATTAATAGGACTAAAGTTAAAAAGATCGTTGGTTATTATGATAATGAAGACACATAATATGATCTCTATATAATATAGATATCCTAAAGCCAATCTACCTGATTTATCATGCAAAAGTTTCAAGTCCACTTTAATTTAACGTCAGGCATATTCTTAATATGATTGTTTGATATTCAATTCATTCAGGCGCCACACGATTGAATTTAAATATGACTTAAATATTGTTTTTAAACAATGTTCATTAAATTTTTGTAGCCAATAACCAAAGGCTTGCTACACAATGTATAAGTACTGTTCAGGTAAATTTAAATATAACTATTGTTACGGGATAGGGGGCTGTTTTTAAGGAAAAACACAATGCCTTAATTTATTGCCTTTAATGCGACGGTATTGTCACACACACGTACGTAGAGACTACGTAAAACACTAAACACACACGTTTATTTCACAGTACTTCACTCGAACTTTCACACACGTAATATCGCTTTGGTATCGCTTGACTGTTCGCCTCGATCGCTTGATTGAAACTGTCTCTGGCCCGAGCTGCGCCTGTTTATATATCGGTAAGAAACTTCTCGAATGCTTTTGTATTACTTGTATCAAAACAGAACCATAAATCTTTTGTCATGCAAATTAGTTAGGTGAGCGCTTGATGTAAACAAGGTTATAAAATCATTGTTATGCAAATTAGGTTCTTTTGTGTTACGCTTAAAATGAAGGGTCGAAATCTCTGGAATGCAATTAAAATGTGGTAAACAACTTGTTTATGTGTACGCGTAGGTAGGCCGGTGGTAACGTGAACCTTCGAGAATCGTCGCGGCGCAACACTACCCCCTCCTTAGACGTGCTCGTCCCGAGCACCATTGTCTCCATGGTATCTCGCCAGCCGGTCCACGTGAACGATCTTAGGTCCGCCTCGCTGGCCCTTCTGTATCCGGAATGTGATGTCGTTGATCTTTGTCACCACACGATACGGTCCATCCCATTTAGCTTGCAATTTCGGTGACTTGCCCTTGCTGCGGACGGGATTGTGTAGCCACACTAAGGACCCTTCAGAAAATCCGGGGTTGTTCAGCTTTCGGTCGTATCGAGTTTTCATTTTCTCGGATGATTGTCGGCCAGAGTCCCGAATGTGTTCATAGATGTCATTCATCTTGCTCCGAAGGTCACTCGCATACTCTGTCATGGTACGTGGAGAGTCCGGCGGGATACCAGTTATCAAATCCGCCGGCAGTCGTAACTCTCGCCCAAAATTCGCGAAAGCTGGAGTCACATTCGTGCTTTCGTGAACTGCACTCCGATATGACAGTAAGAATGGCTGAATGTGTTTGTCCCAATCTCGTTGCTTGCTGTCAACCACTTTAGCCAAATGTCTCTCCAGTGTTTGATTAAACCGCTCCACCATTCCATCAGACTGCGGATGATAAGACGTGGTCCTAGTTTTGTGAGTGCCCATTACTTTACACGTCTCTTGGAAGAGTTGAGATTCGAAGTTTCTACCTTGGTCGCTGTGAATCTCTAAGGGTACTCCGAAACGACAGAACACCTCATGGACCAGCTTATCGGCTATTGTGGCGGCTTCTTGGTTTGGGATAGCGAAGACTTCAGGCCACTTAGTGAAGTAATCCATGACAACCAGGAAGTACTTGTTTCCACTCTCAGAGACAGGGAAAGGTCCTGCGACATCCAGCGCTATACGTTCCCATGGCGCTCCTACGTTGTAAAGCTTCAATGCTCCTCTACTCCGAGTATGTGGGCCTTTCACTGACGCGCAACTGGTACATTTCTTAACCCAATCTTCCACGTCGTCCCTGCAGTTAATCCAGTAAAATCGCTCCCGTATTTTCAACAGGGTTCTTTTTACCCCAAGATGTCCTCCTGAGTATCCTTCATGGTAAAGTCGCAAGACATCAGGCACCTTCACTTTAGGAACAATCATTTGAAGATGGCAGTGATTTCCACGAGCGTTCTCCCATCTTCGGCACAATACGTCTTCATGGAGCACGAGACTGTCCCATTGCGCCCATAAACTCTTGGTCACTACGCTCATCCCTGCGACGTCGCTCCAAATCGGCTTAGTGTTTCCGGATTCCATCCAGTCCAGAATTGGTTTGATGTCGACGTCCTCTTGCTGAGCTGCCTGCAGGGTCTCCTTCCAATCGTCGCTGAGGTCTGTCCTTAGCATCCTAAGTGGTACGGTTTCCTTTGACTCATGTCTCAGACAGTGTTTGCAATCATCATCACATGGCCTCCTAGACAGGGCGTCCGCATTTCCATGTGATTTACCACTTCGATGCTCCGTCGTGAAGTCATACTCTTGCAACTGCTCAATCCACCTTGCCACTTGACCCTCAGGATTCTTGAATTGTAGTAGCCATTTTAGGGCCGCATGATCGGTTCTTAGATGAAATTTCCGGCCAAGTAGGTATTTGCTGAAATGTTGCAAGGTCTTAACTACTGCAAGAAGCTCCTTTCTTGTAACGCAGTAGTTCTTCTCCGATTTTGACAAGGACTTACTGAAGTAAGCAATGACTACTTCTTGGTCTCCTTTCCGTTGAGACAGCACGCCACCGATTCCAGTATTGCTCGCGTCCGTGTCTACAATAAAATCATTTTCTGTGTCTGGGTATCCAAGAATTGGTGTTTCACAAAGTCTTTTCTTTAGTTCTTGAAATGCAGCATCACAGTCGTCGTTCCATAAGAAGACACGTTTTTCTTCCGTCAATTTGTGCAGTGGCTTTGCAATGTCAGCAAAACTTTTGACGAATCTTCGGTAGTAAGAACACAGGCCCAGAAATGCTCTAACTTCAGTTTTGTCCTTCGGAATCGGCCAGTTCTTAATGGTGATGGTTTTCTCAGGATCCGTCTGCACACCCGCTTCCGATATAACATGACCCAGGAAGCTTACTTGTTGTTTGAAGAATGAACACTTTTTCGGATTCAGCTGAAGGTTTGCTGCCCGGATTTTAGTCAGAACTCGTTCCAAATTTTCCAGATGGTTTTCGAAAGTCTTCCCGACAATTATGATGTCATCCAAATATACCAGGCAAGCATCTCCAATTAGTCCCGTAAGGACTAGTTCCATTAATCTTTCAAAAGTGGCTGGTGCGTTGCATAATCCAAATGGCATAACCTTGAACTGCCACAGGCCTTTCCCCGTGGAGAAAGCAGTCTTTTCCTTATCCTTGGGATCTATTTCCACTTGCCAGTATCCACTCTTCAAGTCCAAGGTCGAAAACCACTTCATTCCCGATAATGTGTCCAACGTGTCGTCAATCCTGGGGAGAGGATAACTGTCCTTCTTTGTCACATCATTAAGTCGTCGATAGTCCACACAAAACCGCATACTGCCGTCTTTCTTCTTCACCAGAACCACAGGAGAACACCATGGGCTAGACGATGGTTCTATGACCCCATTTTTCATCATATCCTCTATCATGGTCTCCACCTCCTTCTCTCGGGCGACTGGTATTCTTCTTGGACGTTGACGTATCGGTGGTTCAACTCCCGTATTTATCGTGTGTTTCACTAAGCCAGTTCTTCCGATAACACCTTCACTCGAAGCAAAGACATCAGCGAAGCGCAGTAACATCTTCTTAGCCATCTCCAGATCTTTGTGAGAAAGGTCTTTGCGACAACCTTCTAGGAGGACTGATACGTCGAAATTTGGTCGACATCTGTTATCAGTTGGTTTTTCTTGACATTTACGCATCCAGTCCACATTGTCGCAAGTGCCCATCAAAGTTCCTCCTTTGATTGTCTGTTCCTTGTCAGTTGGATTCAACACACGTACTGCTGCGGTACTGCTGTTCATCACCAGAGTCCGTGCCATCATCCAAGGGTTCTCGTAATCGATTGGTTCCAGGAGAACGCATCGGCTGTGATTTCCAATACCCCGAGGTAATTTCACTGGTACGATGGTTTCCGATCTCGGTGGTAGATTGATCCTTCTTGTACAGTAGACATTTCCTGTAGTGGCACCTTCCATGAAGATTTCTTCAGAACCACATCTCAATACTCCTTGGTTCAAATCAATTTCACAATAATGTTCTCGCAAGAAATCCAGTCCCAAAATGCAATCATCTACGATGTCAGCCACTACGACTTCATGTTTGTAAACTTTTTCACCTAACTTTAATTCAACCAGCTGCTCTCCTCGTACGGGTATGTGCTGGCCGGTTGCCGTCACTAGTTTAATCGTCTTAAAATTCCTGAAGTTTCGAAATAGCCGTTTAGCAAGTCGGGAGTTGATCACAGTTCGCGAAGCTCCAGTATCCAGTGTCAGCGTGCAGATTATTCCATTAATTTCTCCCTTGATGATCAGACTGTTTCCATCCTTGGCTTGCGAGATCGATATAATCGAAACTTTCGGGGCCTTATAAAAACCGGCCAGCACCTGCCCCTCGGTCCTGGCGCTTACTCGTTTCCCTGTTGCTGGTCCATATTACGCTCTATCCGTGCTTCTGGAGGCCTGTTCAATTTGGGGCAGTTACGACTTAAATGCCCCCTCTCGTGGCAATTGTAGCACCTGGGAGCACCTCTATTGTAGTACGTCGGTGTAGTTGTTTCTTTCATTTCCCTGATGCGTACAGAGCGATGGTCCTTACGTACGGCTTCGACCTCCAGAGCATGTGCCAGGGCGTTTTTCAGGGTCTGGTGGTGCCCAAGGGCCACTGCGGATTTCACCTCTGGGTCACGAATACCACTAATGAACTCCTGCACCAGAACTGTATCGACCTGCTGTGGTGCGGACTGGTAGGCCTTGCGTACCATCTTCTCAACCTCCAGAGCCCACTCCTGCAAGGTCTCTTCGCGCCGTTGTACGCGATCCTTCAGTTGAGCACGGTATACGTGTTCCAGGTGCGCATCACCATAACGACGTTCCAGCGCCTCCAGAAGAGTGTCATAGGTGACGTCTTTGCCCAGAGCTTCTAGAACTGACAAGGCCTGGTCACGAAGACCCACTGTAAGGGCAGTCATTGCTTGCTCTTTGTTCCAGCCGTTGGCTCTCACTATGGCGTCGAATTGTATCTTGTAAGCGGCCCAAGATGACATCCCGTCGAATGGAGTGATCTTGAAGCCGCTCGGCGCTGAGACAGGGGCAGCAGCAATGATTGGTCCCTTTTCAGTCTTTATTACCTGAAGGGACCGTTGAACGTTTGCAATCTGCAGTTCTGTCTCGTTCAACCTCTCTTCGTGTTGGTCCAACTTCAGGTTTATCTTTTTCAGGTCCTTTCCCAGCAGCTCCTGTATTTCTTCTAAGCGTCTCGCGTGTTCGTCTTGCGTCAAGCGTAGTAATTCCTCTTGACGTTTCGCTTGTTCTTCTTGACGTTTCGCTTGTTCTTCTTGACGTTTCGCTTGTTCTTCTTGACGTTTTGCTAGTTCTTCTTGCTGCTGAGCTTGTTCTGTCCGGATTGATTGCAGCATAGTCTCTTGACGTTTTGCCTGTTCCTCTTGCTGCTGAGCTTGTTCTGTCCGGATTGATTGCAGCATAGTCTCTTGACGTTTTGCCTGTTCCTCCAGTATGCTCATCAGTATTGACAAATCCATGGGGGCAGATGCAGCAGGGCGAGCGGCCGGAGTATCAGTCACGCTCTCTGACGGGGGCTCTTCCATCTCTTCGGCAGGCAGTTCACGCCTGCTGTCCATACTTTCGCGGCGGCGCGCCTGCTCTTCCGTCCGACGTGCTTCTTCCCGACGTTGGTTCCTAGTGCGCACCGAGTCGTCATCCAAAGGCAAGAGAGGCATTTTGCTTCCTAATCCCACTTCTGACACCAAATGTTACGGGATAGGGGGCTGTTTTTAAGGAAAAACACAATGCCTTAATTTATTGCCTTTAATGCGACGGTATTGTCACACACACGTACGTAGAGACTACGTAAAACACTAAACACACACGTTTATTTCACAGTACTTCACTCGAACTTTCACACACGTAATATCGCTTTGGTATCGCTTGACTGTTCGCCTCGATCGCTTGATTGAAACTGTCTCTGGCCCGAGCTGCGCCTGTTTATATATCGGTAAGAAACTTCTCGAATGCTTTTGTATTACTTGTATCAAAACAGAACCATAAATCTTTTGTCATGCAAATTAGTTAGGTGAGCGCTTGATGTAAACAAGGTTATAAAATCATTGTTATGCAAATTAGGTTCTTTTGTGTTACGCTTAAAATGAAGGGTCGAAATCTCTGGAATGCAATTAAAATGTGGTAAACAACTTGTTTATGTGTACGCGTAGGTAGGCCGGTGGTAACGTGAACCTTCGAGAATCGTCGCGGCGCAACACTATGTATGTACTTACCAAAGGAGTGTTATAATACAGTCCAAAGATCATTCTAGGCAGCAGTGGCAGCACTAGATTTTTAAAGCACACTGTTTTGCCTCGAAAAGTTTTCAAATCCCAAATGGGATTAACAGTGAATGCTTTGAAGGCGTCTTTGAACAGAGATTCATATGTGAATGTCTCCCAGACCAGGATGTGGTTGTCTCGTGAGAATGTGCTCGGGTGGGTGGAGTTCACATGCAGGGATGCATACAGGTTGAAGAAGTCACAGAAGTGGTGGTACATGTTCACAGCTGGAATGGGAGGAAAGTTTACATATTAATAGTAGCTTTTTTGGAGCTGAAACATGCAATATTTTACTAATGGTATTCTTATTTATATACCAACATTACAGGTATGGCATGAATGTATATTTAATTTGGTCTTTAAGGTTGTAACTTAAGTTTTTGAAATTAAAGTAATTTTGTATTTGTATTTGTCGTATTTGTATTTTGATGCTTAATACTTTTATATAACATAGTTGTTAACAATGAATACAAAAAAAAAACAGACAAATATGACATAAATCTATTTGGTCTCAGTCAGAGTAAACTAACAAACATACATACATACATAAGTTTGTTCTTACTATGAACAGTTTATTATATAAGTAGTTACCATTATCTAGTACCCATACCACAATTGTTTGATTAGTATGAGCATAGACTAAGTATACTCAAGTTGAGTATACTTAGTCTATAAGTATACTCAAGTTGAGTATACTTAGTCTATGGTATGAGGCTACAAGGCACTGTGTACAATGTCTCGGAATATTAATTTATTACTAATTATTTGTATAAACTTACTGGCATCAATTTTCATTATATAGGTAGGTTTGTCCACAACAACATCACACAGTCCGTCCACAATGGGCCTCTGTGGCGTGTCCACAAAGTGCACCAGCTCCGGCGCCCAGGACTGCAGGGGACTCATGTGCTCCGCTTCAGCCAGCAGCCTCTCTGAGTGGAACAGGCAATGCCCTCCTGAAACACACAGTTTTATATTAAAAAAGTTATAATCTTTTATTGTTGTTCTTGTTGTTTTATTGTTATACAGTTTGACCAGATACCAGAGACTTTAAATACATATATCTCATAGGCTCCCAATGTGTCAGTTTGTTTTGTAATATTTTTGTGTGCATTAAAGACACCTATATCTATCTTGTACATTGAGTAATAACAACCAAGAAGCATCCACCTTCTTCTAGATATTGATTTAAATATATTTCTAGTCAGATTTCCACTCATTCTCCAATTCATGCATTTTCAATAACCATGGTACTTCTGCCATGTAGCTCACAGGTGCAACAATTTATATATTATAAGGTATCCCTTTTAAATATAAATTGTAGATTAATGTATTAGTACAGGTATGTAGATATAGCCCACCTATTTGTCCTGGGCCGAGTATGTCCATCTTATAGCGCAAGTTGTCCCCTCGGCCAATCAGACCAGTGAAGTTCAGCATCATGTTTCTGCCTCGGCAGAATCTGGAATATAATAAATAGAAAAGTTAGAGAAAACAAGTTATTATTTATTTATTCACAATCTTTACATAAACTTTTTGATTAATGTAAGTCCAGAATCCACACATTTAACTCTGGACACACTGCTCTTTCACATCTAAACCAACACACCTAAATAATTTATTAGTAATTATTTCAAGTACATCAATAAGTGCATGATCTGAGTATACAATAGGTAAGTTTAAACAAAATTGTGCTTAAGGTGTTTTAAAAACACTGGTTCCTTTACCTTAAATATTTTGAACATTCTAGAGATGTATCATCTGGATATGAAGCTTCGCACATTACCATCAATTCCTGTATTTGTTCTTTAACATAGCCTGGAATATAATTTAAAAATCAGTTAGAATGGTTAAAATTGTGATAAAAACCACATTACTCTTTGTCAATACCGAAATATTCATTGTCTGTTTTGAAATCAAGCGAGCTTAGATTGTGCATAAATTAAACCTACGTAAATTATAAGTATCTAACAACTTACCGAAATCGGCTTGAGAGTAAAATGTGTCATATTGTGCTTGTTTGGTCTTCACCCAACCCCTATGGTCTCCCGGACACGTGGGTCTGACCTCATACGATATATTGGCTTTACAACCATCTTCATAGCCCCAACAAGACTTTACATCAAGTAAATCTAGATACGGACACTGAGGATCTTCAGCACACGACTTTGCAAGTTCCTCAAAGTTGCTAAACAAATATTTGATATGCTGACGAGGTACAGTAATATCTTTCAGAGATATTGATGCTACAAGATTTATTAGTAGACAAGTACTTATGAAAACTAGTTTAGGACACATTTTTATACAGAATTTGTTTTTTTTTCCTAAGTTTATTTTTCCCCGTCAATCAAATTATATCTCCTCAAAGTTTTTCAAGTTTGACACTTTTGTCTATACTCTATATTGATTGACATGTTATTTTTTTCTTGCATATACTGTTGTAATTTTGGCAGGACAATTATAATAACCTAATTTATTAATATTTATCTATTGTAAAATATTTTTATAGTGAAATTTCGCCCTTTTGCCTCTCTAATAAATGAAACTTGTAAAAGTGCCTAATCACAAAAGCATTAACTACTTGTCGTAAAATTTTATTACAAAACATTACCATGTACATACATAGGTGAAGATAATCTATGTCCGTCTTGATTTAATGAGCGGTGACCTTTTCTGTAACATATTTCCCGCCTTTCATTCATTTCTATACTTCCGGTTGAGTCACAGATAATAAATCGAAATATTTTGACAAGTAGACGTACCACGTGAACGGAATTTGAACCAATCAAATTCGTTTTATCAGCTGGTAAACCTTGAAGCGCGCCATAATTCTGATTCTCATCTACAATTTTATTTTCCTTCTTAAATGTATTGTTATTAGCCGAAAATTAACTAAACATCTTTATTATCCATTAAATAGTGAATACTGTTAGTGATATAAGAGCTTTTAAAGTGGTAAAAGTTTTTGAATTTCCAAAATAACGCCAAGTTATGTCGCCATTTTGACCCTGTGATTTAGTAACTTTTATTATCAGTAGGTATTCTAATTCAAATTTGGACAATAACCAATTTGTGTAGTTGTTCTAATGCACTAATAAATGGATGAAAGATATAGACAAACTCGGAGGAAATGTCTCAGACAGATAGTACATTAAATTTCATTATCCATGACGCCAATGGTTAGTAGTGACGCTACTTGCTACTTGTGGTATACGCAATAGTTTTTGTTCATTTTCTTTAAGTTGTTATTATATCATCGCTAGATTCTATTTTAGTAAAGCTACAGGCCTTGCACGTCAATCTGTTTTCAATATTGTTGGAGTGAAACTCTCAAGACGAGGTTAAGTTTTGTTTCGGCGCGGCGGGCGGGTCTCGCCCCGTGCCGGATGTAAATAACGCAAAAAAAATCATATAGAATGGTTTATAGCCACATGTAGCCCGTCTTTCATGTTCCTAGAAGCTTTAATAGACCCTAAATAATTAGGGGTTTGTAGAAGTAGCTGATAATAAAAGTAGAACCTTTCTGTTAAATTCCTCAATAGTTTAGGGTTATAGAATCACCATATTACCATGTTTTGCTGTTACTATAATCTGTGTCCATGTTTTAGGCCAGCCACAAGTGGTAAAAGTTGTGCAAAGTACAAGTCAAGCAGTTCCTCAATTTAAACTCAAACCAAATCCTGTAAAGGTTGTAAGACTACCAGCACCTCAAGAAGGACAAGGGCAGGTATGCTACTCACTGAATTACAATTTACATACTTATATTATTTCTATACATGCAATTTGATTTTCTAATCAATAATATGACCTTGATGTTAGGTATGTTGTGGTTTTACCCCCCAAGGTGTGCTTATAATAGGTAAGTGATTAATGACTCTAGATTCTTCAATAAATAGAAAGTTGTGATTAGGATATATAATAAGTCTTTACTTTCCTGAGGTTTACTGTATTATAAAAGTACATATTTCAACTTCCTAATAGACAATCTAGAAAATGCTAAAAGTTCTGTTTTGCTATAGGTGTCCTGTGTTTACAATGAATTACAAATCATGATGGTAACTGGTATGGTTGGATGGTACCTGGTTAACATAAATATTATAGTTTACTGATATCAGGAACTTACTTGCAGCAGATGCAATACTGGATATTGAAGTTTTCATTGGTTTTAGTTACTTTTTACCTAACAGAAAGATAACTTCTGTCTCTAAAGGACTCTTTTTTATGTGGGATGGGTTTACATTTGAATACAGCTTGCCTTATGTTAAGATTTGCTGCAACATAGGGTGTACTAAAAAGTAGGTACTCATGGCTTAACCATAACTTGTTGTGTCATACAATGGTGTACACTTCTTCCCAATGGACTAGAATGAATGGAATGGAGGTTGGACAGCACTTTTGATTCCTATAACACATGAAATACATGTGTGATTTCTATATGCATTAAAATTTGGAATTCAAAGACCTCTCTTTGTATTCCAAATTTAAAAGGATGTATTCAGAAATAGTCCTCTGAAAAAAAGGACTGTGAAAATGGGAATGAAAGGTACATATGTACATCACTAGTTGTGCATTGAGAAAGCAACAATATTATGGATAAAAATGACATGCAAAAATATGCATGCTTCACTATCACTACATAGCATAAAGCAAAGTTGCTTCCTGTGTGTGTCCCTATGTATGTATGCTTAGATCTTTAAAACTGGACAACCAACCAACTGATTACACCTGCTAAATTTCAATAAGATTACAAGAGACATTTACATCTCATTACTTAACACTGTTTTTGTTAATGAAGTGAATGTTATTCTATTACAGGCTCCAGTATACAGAGCAGTCAAGTTAAGCAGTCTCAAAAGTGGACTGAGTAAGTGTGGCATTTTAAACCAATTTTCAATAAGTAATATAATAATATAGTGTATGTGTATAATTGCACAAATAAAAATGTACTTTACACATATTTTCTAATATTATATTATAGGCTACTATTGTATATTTTAAAATGTTGTTTGTGTCAATAAATGATTTTATTATTATTTATTATCATAGATAATCATATTATTAGTTGTATACTGTTGTGTTGATTGTTCTTGTAAATCAATTCTGATTATATCTGTTTAACTCTATAACATTCTAAAATCTGTAGTTTGTTTGCACTGTAATTTGTTTATTACTCAAGACTATAGCTGATACATAATTGTATTATGTATCAAGATTATTTTATTTTAAATTAGAAATTAAAAGTACTATATTGTGTAGTTATCTTAAGTATTGCAGACGGTTGTATTATCTCTTACAAATCTTTTGCACATATCACAATAGAGTTCAAAGTACTAAGGTCTTAATAAAAATCTTTTCAGAACTCGGACAAGCTGAATCCACAAATAAATTTACTCCAATTGTACCAAAATCAGAGCCTGGTGAGCAAGAAGTGGATGAAGTAAGTGATTTCTGAATCCACAATTCATAAAATTAAATACACTTACTTGTTGTATCTTGTAATATTTGACTCCTGTATTATATCTTGTATTGCATTATATCTATAGATGGTGTGTGGTACTCCATACTTCTAGTAAAAAACTATTATTACACTTAATAGACTTATGTACCTCTGAGTTTAAAATTAAACACATTTGCCTAGAATACATATTTTATGAAAACACATATCTACTAGATGGTAATTCTTAGGCAATAAGGACCTTTGTAAAGAGATCTGCTGTCCTTACTATTAATCATACAAAGTTTTCTCTAAGTGTGTAAGCCATTATTTTTACCTCAAAATAACATAATTTAATGAATGCATAACACACCCCAAGTGAATTGTCAGTGCACTCATCACCACCACTAGAATTTAGAATCATTTCATTGATAACTTTCCAAGACCTTTCATTGACTCTTTTCTCAGCAATAAGTTTAGGTTTAGTTTAAAACTAACAGCCCCATGGTGTTACCAATGTTAATGTAGCATAAAAAGTTGCCTATTTTAATCCAGAATCATACATACAAAATGTTATCTAAATGGATTCAGCTGATTGAGCATGAAGATATAACAAGCACTCATGCACACAAAGAAACTTTTGCTGTTATAATATTAGTTAGATCAGATGGGATATGATCATAGTACCAAGCTCTCTTCATCTAACATGGGTGTTTTGTAAACATTGCAGTCTGAAGAAATAGAATTTGTGGAGCCAAGCTACATCACCCCTGTGAAGTCAGCCGGCGAGGTTGTGGTGACCAGCGACAGCACATCCAGCACCAGGGTGCTCCACAGCAGCACTGCAGCACCGAGCATGTCACATGGCACGCGGCGGCGACATGACTCCGATAACGAACCTCCCAGGCAATAGTAAGTAGAATTCCTGTAGTAAAGATTTATTTTGATGGCTGACACCCTATAAATTTGTAAGCAAACATCACTAACTCTGAAATGATATAGGAACTGCTACTATAAGTGCTCTTTTTCAATATTAGTCTTAAAAAATCAGGACACTTAAATAACCAGAAAGAGATAGCTTTAAGCCATAAAGTTAGCCAATTAGAACACAAATTTTATTATATGTGTGTTTCATTGTGCACTAATTCTTGTATGTTTATGTGTTGAATAAAGTGTTATCTAACTATGGATTTTGCTCTATTACAGCACAACGAAAAGGCGTAAGCATGCAGACAAAGTTGGCAAGGGTCTTAGACATTTCTCTATGAAAGTATGTGAGAAAGTCAGAAACAAAGGTTTCACATCTTACAATGAAGTGGCAGATGAGCTGGTCCTGGAGTTTGCAGCTGGGATGCATGGATCTGCTGATAGCCAGGTATATGTGAATAGCGCTATCTAAATATCTTACTTCAATTTGGTTATAATATGTTCACAGTATGACAGGACTGCCATGTATGGAATATACTGTCTGGGGAAATAGCATAGTTGTGTTGTGAGGCTTACTTTAAAATTCGAATGGATAACCGCGGCTTCACTTGCTTTGTTGATTTTTTTTAATTAACCTATGTCACTCTCAGGGCCCATACTATCATCATACTAAAAATCTTGATGATCTATCTCTGTTGTGCTGTAAAAGCTCATTTCAGCATCTATGTGTAAATTTCAATTTACAGCATTATGATCAGAAGAATATTCGCAGAAGAGTATATGATGCACTAAATGTTCTCATGGCAATGAATATAATATCCAAGGAGAAGAAAGAGATAAGATGGCTCGGGCTTCCAACTAACAGTGTGCAAGAATGCAATGCTCTTGAAAAAGAGAAGCAGAATAAATTAGACCAGATACAGAAAAAGACACAGCAGTTACAAGAATTAATATTGCAGGTAAATGTATATTATTATTTTAAAATTAATTAATCTATTTCACTTTATTCATTGTAACTATGACCTGAAAACTAAAAAGAAATAGATTCAGAAGTCATATGATCAAATAAATTATTTTAGTGTATGTTTTGTAGTTTGTAGTATATCTACCAGAATACTTATTGTTATTGAAAAGTTAGAACTCTAAACTTGAATAATCTAACATCTCATCTCACCTACCAATTGGATAATTCCATGTTATAGGTCTAAAGACAGTCACTGTGTGTAGAAGGGGTATTCTGCCAAATAAGATATCTGGAAACATTCCCAATACCCAGGTATTGGCAATGTTGACAGGTTAATTGTCTATATCACCTGGTTATTTTATCAATGAAGATGACTTTAACTTAACCATGAAATTGTAATGAAATATATTGTTAAATAATTGTACTTGTTTGCCTTTTCCAGCATGTGTCATTCAAGAGTTTGATACAGAGAAACAAGGATGCAGAAGAGAAAGGGATCAAGCCCTCACCTTCATCAGCTATCCATTTGCCATTCATTGTGGTGAACACTAGTGATAAGGCATTAATTGACTGCAGTATTTCTAATGATAAGTAAGTGTTATGGTTACTCTACTGATATAATAATATACTATAATATGTAGTATAATATAATATGTAGCTTGATGAAAATGAACCTTTCCATGATGATGGATAGCGCTTTAGCTACCTTTTTTTGGCAGATTATTTCTACATGCCCTCTTTTTAAATTACAAATTACGAAGCATATGGAAAATATATCACTATTTCTCGAAAATACAGAGATGTCATTAGCAATCAATGTGCTAGGCTATTATTACTTTTGGAATAATGAATAAGATTGTATAAAATGTGGTCCTTATTACAAATTGCCGCTTTTTTATGTGTATTTTTGTGTTGCAGGACAGAATATATGTTTAATTTCAACAAAAGATTCCAGATTCATGATGATATTGATATATTAAAAAGGATGGGATTGTTGTATGGTATGTATTCATTGTGTAATATTGCTTTTTAGACAGACCATATAAACTACCTATAAATAAATAAAGTGATGTAGTACTCTGAAAATGTAATTTAATCTTTGTGTCAGGTTTGGACAAAGGCGAATGTTCACAAGAAGACATAGAGAGAGTGAAATCAATGGTTCCCAAGTCTTTAGAAACATATGTTGAACGTAAGTATACATACAATTTGTCTTAAAATATATAAATAGGTTAAAATTAATAATTCTTCTACCTCGGTAGATATCAAATTCAACAAAGTTAATATACCAGCTCAGTATCAATATCCATACACATTCATTTAAAAGCTGACTAAACCTAACAATGATATTGAAACTTACAGAAATGGCCAAAGGGGACCTCAACAACATTTCAATGTTGGAAGAACAACTTGAAGAAGAGGAAGGTGAAGAAGATAACTTAGATGATACAGAGGAGGCAGATGATGAACCAGAAGACCAGGAAGGCAATGAATATAGTGATGATAGCTCAGACGTAGATGTGTAGCAGAATCGAACACCTTACTATTAGGCTTTGCACATACTGTGGTAACATATCAGCACCAAATTGTCAAATTCAAGCTAAATGCTGCACCAAGTTATGTGCTGAAACATGTGTGTGCATTGGTACTAATTTTGAATGAATAGAAACATCACTCATGCACACCACATGTCTTTTGAATCTAAAGTAATTTGATTACACCAAAAGCCTTAACCTTTTGAATACTTACTCTTGACCAGCACCTGTGCCAACAAGCACAAGCCAATAAGCTTGGGCACAGTTGTGTTTGAGGTGTGACATTCAAAAGGTTAAAGCGGGTCTCAACATTTATTACCATACATAGCAGCTGCCCCACTAAGTGCAATAACATCTCAGTAAAAGAGTGAATGGCATAGTTATTAAAATGCATATTTTTCTAAAATAATAATGGCCATAATCCTACTTTTTTATCAATACATGACTTGCACTTAGTATGAGTTGGTGTTGTTAATGATTGGAATATTTTTGCATTAATATTTTTTACCTAACCACATAAAAGGTCATTTTTGAAAGAAACTGTGTAGCAGCCTAAGCAGCATAGCCTTAATTACAATTTGTATTACTTATTTGATTATGTGCTCTCCATTTTTATATGGTTACATATTGTGTGAATTTTAACTGATGACTGCTTTGTTTTATTGTCTAAGTTATATTAAGTTTATTATAGTAGGTAGTATATTTTTCTTATTACTAGTACCTATAGTATTTAAGAAACTCAATAATATTATAGATCTCTCTATTTGAGAAGGTTGTCATTCACTTAAATATATATTATTATTAAATGCTGTTTTGCAAGTGCAATATAATTAAATTCAATGATTCCAATATTGCAAATGTTAACTTGGATACAAGATACCTACTTTGCAGTAATGGAATCACATAAGATATATCCAGATTTTAAGAGCAATAAATAAAATTATAGTGAATGTTGTATATTAACAATTTGTTTTGGGTGCAATGGTCCATCACTATAATTTTCAGAATCTTACATTTTTTTGAGACCCTGGTAAGCATTTAAAATCAAAATTACTTTTAAGAAAGAGCATTTAAGTGGATGTAAAAAGAAATAAAAATATTGAAAAATTAACTTAAGCTTTTATTATTTAAAAATCACAGGTATTTGTTAGCCCAAACTTAAAAACGGTTTTCATTTCAAATCATCATCATCAAATAAATCTTCAAAATCTGAAACAAATAGATTAAGATTATGAAATTGTTTTCATAACAGTAGTACTTACAGGTTTTTGTCTGTGTTTGAAGGCAGATAGATTTTCTATTAATTTTTGTTATCAACACTAGGTGCTAACTACTTTTGGCCATGTTTTTAACTTCACTACATAGTATAAAGCAAAGTTTTCCCATGTCTGTCTGTATGCTTAGATTTTTAAAACTACACAACAGACTTTGATGCAGTTTTTTAATAGATAGAGTGATTCAAGGGGATGGTTCTAGCACACATAGAATAGGTACTGCAGATTGTGTTTGGAGCAGAGTAAAAAACATGTTTGCAATATATGATATTAAGTTTCTTAGGTATAGATTAGCCTCACAGGATGCCATTTTGGCCAAAAAAGTAAAAACCCCAAAAATGTTGATAACTGCATTTTCAATTAGCAGGGCAGATGTAAAATAATGTGAGTGAAGCCACAGCTAGTAAATTAAATAGGAAAAATAATTAAGTTTGTAGCATAGAAGACTACAAATAAATTTCCAGATTATTCAAGGCTTCAAATGTAATTTAAAATGTTACCATTGAAGAAATCCGCATGGACTGCTTTTTCATTGGCTGCTAGATCCATCAATAGGTTTGTGGGCCCTCCAGCCTGAAAAGTAAATATAAAACTGTAACTAGGGCCACGGTTGCTAGGTCCCTAAACCTAATAAGAGGAAAACCAACCAGTTCAGCCATATATTTTGATAGTAATTCCAATGAAAGCATTTTTGTTCACTATGTTTGCCTTAATTTTTACTATATTTAGTGTAATCAAAACATTGTCAGTCAGATTGAAATGGAGACGTTGTTTAGAGCTACACATAATACCACCTAATACTACTAAGCATTGTATTGGTATTATAAATAGGTTAGGTTTTCCTGGAAGAGAAATAAACGTCGAGGACCTATGGTATTCGCCTACCATTTGAAATTATGGGACATATAATTCACTCGTATATGTACATTGTTAATATGAACAATTTATGCATATAATTGCCTACCTCTTCCAAATCCATGTAAGGACCTACACCTTCGGGAAACATTTCATCAGCAGCTACTGTTGGCTTCATTGTGATACCGTCAAAAGAAGACAAGGTTGTATTATACGTCCTCACAGTATAAATTAAACTAAATTTGCTCTATTAGAAAAACCAATGGTTTTCAAAAAAATCTTATTCGACATAAAAGAGACGCAACCAAGCAAGACAAGACCCAACAAGTCTTTCGGACCAGTTATTTTCACGCAGTCGCGAATGAACATGTTCATAACAACGTTCATTTTGTTCATTCTAAACAGACAACAAATATACGGTTTAGTTCATTCTATCAAGAAATCAATGAAAATATTTGTCATCTGTACTACTATTTCCGTAGATGTCGAAAAACTCGAATACTTGTCTTTAATTTGATTGAACGCTAATATTTTCTGTATTCTGGCAATATCCCTTTTCTTTGAAAAAATATAAAATTTTCTGTGTGTGAGTAGAAATTCTGTCAATGTGTTTAGGTTTTTATCAATGTAGTAAACTGCGTGAAGCCATGGAATAAGTAATAGTTTGTTTGTTTTGGCTATTCTCACGCAGTACCAATCTGGCGAGAGCTATCGTACCTGCTTACTTATTTAAAAACAGGTGTCTAGATCTACTGGGTGCTTGTTTGCTTGTAGGAGTGTTTAAAATTTTCTTAATTTTTGTGTACGGATAGGATATCGTGTACATACACGATTTCGTTTTGGATTTATTTTGGTTTGGTTACGCCATCTTTATTCTCAACTCGAACGCGTAGATTAGGTATCATTTTCTAACTAGTCTGCGTTACAAAATCAATTTGGAACCTGATGCAGCGATATAATGAATGAAAATACCAATTTATCCATGGTAATGCTTATCACCAGGGAGCTTATCACGCGTTGTTAGGTTTCGTGTGGTTCAGTACATAACTGCTGTAGGTATTGAGTTGTACCTATATCAACTCATCAGAAATTACTTTCTGTTCCTCTTCAAATAACCTCAAAGAAGGCAAGGATGGTGGCTAAACGATAAAAGTGTATATAGCACTGGTAAGTACTTACTTAGGTACAATTATTATATGCTATGTTCAAGCAGAATCTACTAGAATCTGCTAATAATGATGACCACTTCTAACCCTTTCTTTTAGTCAGTTCTTGCCATTCTGTATGTAGCCAACAATGTCATCAAGAATGAGATCATTTACAATGTTTTATTTTCTTTTGCTAAAATTTAGGTTTGTTCTACATAAATAACTTTGAGTCTAATAGATAGCTTCTACCTTCATGTAGGTACATAGTTAGTCCACCAAAGCAGAGCAGAAAAACTAGGAAAAATAAACCAACTAGCATTGATGACAGGCAGAATTTTATTTGATAAACTCCTTAGGTACCTATCTTGTTTACTTCAAATGAAACATTACTTATTTAGTACAGAATAATGTCACTCTAAGGAAACTTGAAAATCCATGGAAGCCTGCTTCTAGTGTAACTGTGTCTCACTATCTATACCTACTGATGTTCCTGCATGACTTTGAACATTCTCCAGCTCACCTCAACTTTCAAGAGAGTTTTTTTCTGAGAATTCTGAGAACAATAGTGGACTGATTATCTAATTTATTAATTTTTATTCAAGTATGTATATACTTATTATTTATCTAATAAAGTGTTCTCATAAACTAATATCTTAATCTTGATTGTTTTTTTAACCTAATTATAATTTTCTAATAATCTTTTAAAGTAAATAAGTAACTATTTATATACCTACAGTTGTGGACTGTGCCCAGGGGTAGGTTTAAAACACAGAATGAATCTCCATAACTAGACTTTTTTTCATAATCTGTAACTTTACAATTAAATAGGTAGGTAGGTAGATAACCAACAATTAGATTGCAATTAAATTGATATGGTAAATAAATGGAATGGATGATGTGATCTTGGCTTCTTCGAGAACTTTCCCTTTGCCTGGTCACATCATCTGGAAATAAATGCATAGTTAGATGCTGTATCAATTTTGGTTGAATTTGGTAAACCAAGGGATGTCTTTTATGTTATTTTTTTATCGCAACATTTGAAGGTAACTATAGTACCTACTTACCTAAGCTTATATAATAGACATTTCCAAAGATGTTATTCAAATAACTGTAAATTAGACATACCTACTTAATTGTATGCCCAAGTAGGACTTTTTAACATTAAAGGTTAGACTTAAGTATTAACTCCTAATGTCCCTACCAACTTATATTTTTTTATTTGCTATAAATACTGAATGCTAAGTATGGACAAGCTAGGTAAGTACATATTGTACTTAGGTACCTATCTATTAAGCCTAGTAATAGGTAATTAACTCTGAGCTTAAGCTATTAACTTATCATAGGGCTTTGTGATTTCTTAGTAGGTAGGTAGTGCCTACCTATACCTATGAGGTCAAATCTCTGATTAAAAGTTCACATAATACCTTCTTTCTCGTTAAAAAGAAACAAGAAATAAATAAATAAGTAAATAAATATTCCGGGACATTGCACACAGCGCCATCTAGCCCAACACTAAGCAAACGCTTGTGTCGTGGGTACTAGATAACGGATATATTACTTATATACTTTTCTTTTGTAAATACATACTTATTATACATACAAACAACCAGACTCAACACAAGAAATTATACATTTTTAGAATGCATAAACACTTGTGTCAGGCGGGAATCGAACCCGCAACCCCTAGATTAGAAGGCAGAGCCACTACCAACCAGTGAGCTTATACTTGTACATTATAATATCATTGCTACCAACTAAGCAAACAGGATAGTCAAAATTATGGTATAAGTATAGGTATAAGTATGGATAATTTATGTAGGTACCTTTCTTTGCTGCTTTTTTTGCACTCACGAGGTGTGGCGGTGGTATATGGAGGAACACACCTAAAAACCATCAAGTTTGTTGTTTGATGTCGGTTAAGGAGCAGTCGCAGCGGAAAAATGCTGTTAAGTCCTAACACACGTACCTAAGTAAGAACATTACATACAGTTACTTAATGGTACATTAACATAATTATGTAAGGTCCAAAGGCACCAAGGTAAGAAAATTATATACAGTTACTGCCACAATTAGATAATGCTGCTAAATCCACACACAACACACCTAAGTAACAAACAACATTACATAGGTACGGTTACATCTAATATTTACATAATTTGATAAAGTCTAAGCGCACATAAATGAGTGAGAACAATATGTAAGTACTTACAAGTTAACAAATTCAAAGATAGAAAATTGTATTTGTACGGTTACTACCACATTTTAGCGAGAAAAACATGAAATAAAAACCAGTATGCTTATTTAAAACGTGTTTATTTAGTAATGTTAATCATAATAATAGTGTATGGGAGTGCTAAATCAAACATATTTACAAACAGTAGTAGTCCTTAATCTTAACCTAATTCTAATAACACCAAGTCTAACGTCCATCTAAGAGTCACATAGTAATTTAAATCCCGCATAACAGTTAACGTATTAGGAACAGGTGCTATAAGATTGTCATAACTAACCATAATAGTCATTTGTTCTTTTGACATTGTAGGCAAAAAACCTAAACCAGTATTCATATTTAAAACGCGTTTATTTAGAAATATTATTATCGTTACATAGTATAGCTTATTTATAATGTAATAGTGTGTAGTCCTAAATGAAACATTTATACGCCTCCGCTCTCCCACCCGGCAAAACTATAAGTATAATTTAAATATGGGCTTTAAGTATTGCTATTTAGATATATTTTACATTGACAACATAAATTCTCGCTCGCGGCCAGCGAGCCGCTTGCTAATTTATTTGCGAAAGTAAAATGAATAAAATGTCTTCTCTGTTAACCATTTTTTAACCCTTATTTTAAAAGCTATTTTTTTTTTGTTATTTGTGAGGTATGAAATTTAAGTAAATGCTTTTTATAAGATAATACAGAACAATAATGCCGTGAGCAGCCATCTTCTCCACAGATAAAATCTGATTTATCAATCGAACCTTTGCACTCTTTATAGTGTACTATGAGTTTTTTAATAGAGACATGTGTCTTTTTACAGTAATAGCAAGTAAACATGATTACAGCAATTCGAGGTCGTTTAATAACACGTTGGTTGCCTGGTGGGGTTTATCAAAAACAGTGTTGATTTTATAAAATCCTAATTGAATCACAAGCCACAAATCCACACATTCATCAGGATAACAAGCACCAGTAGCATGAAAGATTTTGAAAGCTGCATCGACAGCCGATATCAATGTTGAAAACTCGTAATATATGTCATTGATAATATCATAAGCTGACTGTATTTTATCCAACGACTCACCGACATATAAAACGAATGGTTGCAATGTCCTACCCAATCGTAGCATTTAAGTACGTCTTAGTTCTACGACAGAACCAATGTCAGCTGAAGATGCAGCCTGTGTAATGAATCCATCCCGGATTTCGCTGCGAGAAGGTTTCCAGTGATGTTTCCCTCGTTTCCTCGATTGAGAAGACCCAATCACGAACGCAAGAAGCACTAACGCCGCATTAGTTAAAGCATCGGTATCACCACCTTAAAATAAAAAAAGTAAATTAAATGCATATCACATGACTTATTTTGCCTCATTCAAAAGTTATAAATGTTATAATTATGAATTTAGAAAGTTTTAAATTGTTAGAATTTTAGAATGATATTTGGTTTTGTAAGTATATGTTTGAGTCGTTAAACCTGTGGGTGTGAGCAGGTCGTATGGTCGATGGTAGGTAAGAGACCAGTTGGGCTGATCTTGGTGCCCCTATCTACTGCAGTTAGTAATCATAGCGAAGTATTCTTACCTTTAGCAAGTGCGATGTAATTTTGCATGATTTGTTTGATGTCTTTGTCTTTGGTTTTATTGCACTTATTCAAAGCCAGCTCTATTATTTTTTCCTTTTTCAGTAGAAAATAAAAATAGAGATTATTATCTGAATCTGGATAAAGATGAGCAAAATCTTGAAGTAGCTGTAAATAAGCAAATAATTGGTTAATATTAATAGTTATCAGTTAATATTATTTATCTTTCAGTTTTGCAGCCCGTAACATTGTTTAATATAATAAATTAAAAGCAAAAAAACTTTTTAATTAAAGCTTTTATTTAAACGCCTAAAAAGAAAATATTTTTTTCCTTGAAAATTATAACTATTAACTTGTATCCTCATTAAGTATATACAATTTATATGATCATAAAAGCTTGTAGCGTTGTTGAATATCTCTCAATGAGCCCTTTCATTTAATACCCATAATGTAGAAGTGCATTAAAAATAACTTCTCTAAAATAATAGCTTGGATGGTCCGCCATATTGGATTTAGAATGACGCCAAATTATTTTTCATCAACTAAGAAAAAGATGATAGGTAACTTCCAAACGGCTGAACCGATTTTAATGAAACAGTGCTAAAACACTCTTGATCAGGTCACCTATCAAACAAAAAAAAAATCTAAATCAGTCAATTCATTTAGGCGCTACGATGTCACAGACAGACATACAGATAAACTCATACACAGTTACCTACACATATACACAGACACGTCAAACTTATAACAACCCTCGTTTTTGTCGCGGTTAAAAATCAAATCACTTACCAAAGTGTAACCCTTGGGCTGCTTTAATGCAGGGAATTGTTTTATGTAATCAGATATGTTCCCATTTCCCTCCTTTACCGGCTTTAATCGTATATCAACTGTGGCTTGCCAATATAACTCGACCATATGCCAGGGGTCCACAGCATTTTGAAGCCAGCTTATCTTCTCTTGACTAGTGTCGTCTGCTGTAAAATAAAAACATTTTTATATCATCATGTACCATTTTTACACTTTTTGTGCCAATTACACTCATATATGTACCATAAATACTATAATATTACCTGCTTCAGAGATTTCTGTTTCAGTGACTGGCACGTCGATTTTGTCAGTCGATTTACTGGAGGAGCTAGATCGACTTGTTCCTGTCAACTCACCACGTGCTCTCAGTTTTCTTCTGCGGTTTATGTAAGTTTCATATAACTTCCCACTGGAGTTTTTCTTTATTTTTGCAAATCCTTCATATGGCGAATAATATTTAACATTACTTTCTTTTGGGAACAATTCCTCTATATCTGCTGCGAACTCTTTGAATTCCGCTGCAGATATTATATATATTATCTATTCTAATAGTAAGTATACTAAATGCTGAGTATACTGTATGCCAAATGCTGTCAATGTTGCTGTTGCAAATACTGTTTTTGTAGTCTCACTTTTAAGATGCTTTTCACCTGCAAAAGAAACGAAGAAAGAATAGTATACCTATCCCCAGCTGTTTAATTTTGTATGAACTATGAAATGAATATGTCTTATTTTTTATATAGAACTGACATTTTAGCTCCTGTACAGCTAAAATAAGAATTTTAGGGTAATATATTATAATGTTTGACATAAACAAATTCTATTAATTGACATGTATAAAATTTTTACAATCAAGTATATAAGTTGGACGAGATAATGTAATTTCTGTAGTATATTTAAGTTATTAAGTTATACTTCAATGTAAGTTGCAACTATACAGTATCAACAAAAATTCTTATTATTGTTATTCTTATATAAAATAAGATGCTTACTTACCCTGTTTCCTTTTTCTGTGGCTCTCTATTAATAAATGTTTCAGAAGGCAGCTCTATGACTTCGTTTGTTTGATTTTCACTTATTATTGTAGCTGTGCTGTCACTATTGGCTCCATCCACTTCTAATAAATCGCCAAATTCTGCTATCTGCAAAATGTTACAACAATTAAGCAAATCCAGCAAATATGAATTATAAATACAAATGTTTGTATGATATATCTTGATAAGCAGTGATAGCTAAGTGGGGTGCATATCAACACAAAGTTAAAGCATTTATATTTCACATATATTTATTATAAGACACACTTTAAATATGCAGAGAGCAAAAACAGCATATACTAAATAAATAAATAAAATAAATAAATATTCCGGGACATTGCACACATCGCCATCTAGCCCCACACTAAGCTAACGCTTGTGCCGTGGGAACTAGATAACGGATATAATACTTATATACTTTTTTTTTGTAAATACATACTTATTATACTTACATACAAACGACCAGACTCAACATAAGTAATCATAAATTTTAAAATTCATAAATACTTGTGTCACGCGGGAATCGAACCCCCAACCCCTAGATTAGAAGGCAGAGCCACTACCAACTAAGCTAACAAGCCAGTCTAACTCCCAATACAACACTCGTTGTAATATTTGTAGCTGAGTATTATTTCCAAAAAGTACCAATAGGTATAATGCTTGTTAGCTGCGTAGCAAGTAACATGTGTCCAGTTAAACAGCTATTTTTCAGCATAAAGAACGCTGTTACAATTTAAACAGATAATATAGGTACAGCTTTTTGCTGTACATCTTATCTTACACATCTTTTCGTAGCACTATAGTAGGATATAATACTCTGATATGCAGCACATCACAACTGCAAACAGTTTCCATGTGGCCTCGGTAACAGCAGATACCTACCTATCTAGAACTTGTGTGCTACTTGGGTAGGTATGCTTGCATTTTCAATGTTATGGGTGGATTATGCTATTATAAATAAATAAATAAATATTTTGGGACATTGCACACAGCGCCATCTAGCCCCACACTAAGCAAACGCTTGTGTCGTGGGTACTAGATAACGGATATAATACTTATATACTTTTCTTTTGTAAATACATACTTATTATACATACAAACAACCAGACTCAACACAAGAAATTATACATTTTTAGAATGCATAAACACTTGTGTCAGGCGGGAATCGAACCCGCAACCCCTAGATTAGAAGGCAGAGCCACTACCAACCAGTGAGCTTATACTTGTACATTATAATATCATTGCTACCAACTAAGCAAACAGGATAGTCAAAATTATGGTATAAGTATAGGTATAAGTATGGATAATTTATGTAGGTACCTTTCTTTGCTGTAATGCCATTCTTTCAGTACTTTCTTAAATCTCATCTGATGTCTAATTATAGGAATAAGCTGTTGGACTCCATAATCATCTAAAATTTCTAGCGTTTTGTCGTCGATGCAATTATCTGCAAGAAAAAAAAAACTGTTTGAATCTATCTATCTATAGTCCAGGAAGTAGCTCACGTATGTAAAATTACCGTTAGTATTCGCCAAGTAGGTATATAAGGAATGGTACGACGCTCGTGCTTATATTATTATTTTATTGACTGTAGCGAGTGTACGGTATACAACGAGCGATACAACTGTGAAGATCGATGTTAACGTAGTTTTTTGTAGCTCATTAGACATTATCAATACACTATCACAACACTTAAGATTGCACAATTAGAAGTCGCACGTATCTATCCTAATCGGTTTGTACTTAATTTTCCGTTACTAGAAACATTTAGAAATGTATACTGGACTGGAGTTCATTACAAAAATAAAACATGTACTCCACTCCCGCCAGGTTTGAAAGTTGTTCTTGCTATGATGATGACGCAAGCGCAACGTATGTAGCGGCGTCATAGCTGCCATGTCGAGAAAATTTATTGCACGATAAATCATTTACTTGATTTTACAAAAATTCTGGTTATATATCGAAAAGTAATTAAATAGCCCTATTGATAATATTATTGCACAAAGTACAATATGTAAAAAAACAAGTTATTACAATATCAACATTAAAACGGAAAAGTTTTGTCAAAGTGACGAAACCTTTTTGCACGATAAATCATTTACTTGATTTTACAAAAATTCTGGATATATATCGAAAAGTAATTAAATAGCCCTAATGATAATATTATTGCACAAAGTACAATATGTAAAAAAATCAAGTTATTACAATATCAACATTAAAACGGAAAAGTTTTGTCAAAGTGACGAAACCTTTTTGTCTTTTCGATATCCCTTGAGAACTGAAATATGTTTAGCAGCATAGAAGTATCTTCTATGTTTAGCAGCAATAGGTTATTGTACTAAGCAGTTAGACAATAGGTAGGAAGAGAAACATCAAAATATAACAAATTTTACTTACCTACGTAAATCCAGTGGCAAAGAAAAATAAAATTTTCTTGTGATCCCACTTCTGACCTATTATCTCCTGTTATCTACATAGGTCAGAAATAGAAACGCAGCACATCACTTTAAACTTGTTTCCTTTATTCTCAGTACTATTTCGTAAATTATAACATTGAGTTCCGTTTTATCTGCCTGTTGGCAACCGTCTGGCGCCTCGCCCGCCAGCCAGCCTCGTGGCGCGTCGCTCGATCACCCCACCAACAGTCGGGCGTGATTGGATTGCCTCTAATCTGTTTGGATATAATTTAAATGTAAAACGACTCTTATAAGATTATTTAAATTAATTGGTTACTGCAAGGGAAGCTGTTATAGGGACATTTGTAAAGGGCAATGTGAGAAGTTACTTTTGCTTATTAGCTTTATGTGTGTGAATGTAAGTAAATTGTAAAAGTACCAAATTAATACACAATGTATTATTTTTAAGTCCCTACCTAACTAGATATTAAGTAGGTGCCTAAGTACTTATAGGTAGATACATAACGTTTGAAAATACAGTGCATTGTACATAGGTAGACAGGTGATATAGAACTAATCTAGGTAGTAAAATAAATGTTTTACTTCTAGGTATGTGACAAACAAATAGGTAGTTATGTACCTAGGTATAAAGTTAATAAACTACTTAGGTATTCTTTCAAAATTCCTTGACAGGAAGTAGGTACTAACATAAATTACTATGTACCTTACCTAGGTACTTATTTATTTATAGCAAGCACCCTAGATAAGAATATAATGTATAAAATAACATATTTCTGTATAGGACTCAACACAATAATACCTAGTGTACCTACCTACCTAGTTTGAATAATTTGAAAATCAGCGTTTGTAGTTATAGGGTCCTTGTCATGATAGGTACCTCCGTAAACAAAACAAAATGAATAGATCAAAATATTATTATAAATGCATCCATTTATAATACTATTTTGTGCTAGGTATAACTAAGCTAAGTAACTATTAAGTACCTACACTAAAAGTATCATTTAGGAACCACTGGTACCAAGTTTTTTACATCAGTGCATCAAAATAATATTGTCAATATACCTAGTTAGGTACTTACCTAATAGGTAGGTAGGTACTTAATTACTTAAGTATGTAAATAGGTAGATAGGTACCTACTATGTGGATGTAAATTTCCATAATGTATCAATACGAATCTGTATCTGTACTGAGATATCATCCGATAAACAGTTAAGAAGCCTAGGTACCTATAGTTACTTACCTACCATGGTAAGTAGGTACCTATTTAGTATGTTTGTGAATAATTAATCTGTGAGATTTTCACAATTTCTAAGGGCACAGACAGAAATTAGGTATTATATTGTGGGTAGAATCTATTAGCATAATAATGAACAGTCGCTATGCAATAGGAGAATAGGTACCTACCTAAGTACCTACTAACATTATAAAATATACCTTACTATAACAAAGAAAACAGATAAAGGTGGTACCTACGTGTAGGTACTCCTAGTACCTATAGGTAGGTATATTTATTTAAATTATGTAGGTAAGGCATTAGTACCTATCTAAGGAGGAAGATACCTAATAAGTAGGTAGGTACCTACCGCCGAGCCGCAGCATTCCAGCTTAAAATCTGCCTTCGAAAATCAATATACCTAAGTACCTACCTACTTATACCTAATAACTTGTTGGGAAATTGTTACCTACCTGTTTCAGTCACTTAGGTACTTACGAAAAAACACTATGTAGGTATCTATTGTTTTAGTTTTGTAGGCCATAGGTACTGTCTGTATTCTATGGTCAAGGAATTTACTTTATTATTTTCGATAAAAAGTAACTACGCTATTTATTTCCAACATACAAATCTTAGAATAATGGCAAAGGTCATTGACGGGCCGCGGTACTCTTTTGGTCCACAAAGACTTTGTACTCTAGGTACCTACTTTGTGGCATTACGTACTAGATACTTCCTTTTTTATGTGCTATGGGCATTGCGTATATTTACATAGGTAGTAGGTAGGTACATGAATGGATATAAATAATCTCGCCAAATACATTTAATTATTAGTAGTAGTAGTAATTTAGTTAGTAATTTAAATAACATTTTGCAGATACCTACTTAGCAGAATTTGTCTGCAGCGGAATTCAAAGAGTTAGCAGCAGATACCTATAGAAGAATTGTTCCCAAAAGATTTAGCACTCCCATACACTTTATTATTATGATTTCCTAATACGAGTATGTTAGGCTCAAGACACACCAAAAGTGCGTCGAAGCGCAGCGAAACGGAGCGCGGTTTCAGTGTCATATGAATTTAAACTTTATCTTCATTACTATAGTGCTTATTATCGCATGAGAAACTCCATTGTGGAATTTGCCGGAATTCCAGCGGATCCGTGCGACTCGTTCGAGTTCGAGATTTAAAATTACTATGTGACTCTAAGATGGACGTTAGACTTAGTGTTAATAGAACTGGGTTAAAATAGGACTAACTACTTAAGGACTACTACTGTTTGTATAGATATTTACAATACAATACAATAATACAATACAATGTAACTTTATTGCACACCAAAAATAAATTACACATACAATATGAAATGAACTTAAACTATAAATGACTGCACAAGTGGGCGGCCTTATCACCTTGAGTGATCTCTTCCAGGCAACCTTAGCAAGAAAAAGGTGACAGAAATCAGTTTGGTCGGTGGCGTACAAATAAATAAATAATACTATTATGCTCCAAGATTTTAGTATAAATATTTTTATTTATTTTTCCGCACAGACTCAACTAGTAAGTACAAGTAGGTAGGTACCTACTCGATACGTCTTTTCATTTCGATACCAAGTAGGTACCTACGACCTACTACGAACGACCCAATTAAAAAAAACCGAACAGACAGACAGAGCGTCTTTCACCCCAGTCTCTCAAATTCTTGGGCAATCTTGATGATAAAAGTTTTGTTTGATATTATATAATTTTGAGTAGTAGGTATCGATAAATGATTTGAGACTACTGACATTACAAGGACGTACTACTACACTACTACACGTTACAAGGAGACGTACTGCGTTATAAATGTATGAAACACGTTGTCATGCATTGTTCTCCTTGTGTAATGCTTCCACACATTTAGAATGTCGTATACACATTGTCATGTAATTGTTTCTTTAAGTAAGACCTTCACACGTTACAACGTGTTTCATGCATTGTTATGTGCTTTACCTCTTATTAATGCACCCGGAACATTCAAATGTGTTCTGTGCGTTTCGAAATGTTAACTCTGCAGTTTACCACAAAGAGTTTCAAACTCATTGTAACGTGTTTTGCTACGTTGTACAGGGACGAAGCCAAAATAATGTGGAGCATACATTGTAATGTGTTTAGCTCATTAAATCTTTGTGAAGGTCACGTTACAAGGAGACGTACTGTTCAGCTAACGTTATAATGTATGAAACACGTTGTCATGCATTGTTCTCCTTGTGTAATGCTTCCACACATTTATAATGTTGTATACACATTGTCATGTAATTGTTTCTTTTAGTAAAGCCTTCACACGTTACAACGTGTTTCATGCATTGTTATGTGCTTTACCTCTTATTAATGCACCCGGAACATTCAAATGTGTTCTGTGCGTTTCGAAATGTTAACTTTGCAGTTTACCACAAAGAGTTTCAAACTCATTGTAACGTGTTTTCTACGTTGTACGGTGCCGAAGCCCAAAATAATGTGGAGCATACATTGTAATGTGTTTAGCTCATTAAATCTTTGTGAAGGTCACGTTACTTGGAGTCGTACTGTCCAGCTAACGTTATAATGTGTTAAAAACATTGTAATGTATTTATTTCATTATATGAATCAACACACATTATAATGTGTGTTAGCAGTTTTGTAATGTGAATTATGATTAAGGTGCAGTCATAGAATAATGCGTAGAAGTTTGTACATAATGGTTAAATAACATTGTTTGGTGTTTTGATCTTGAAGTAATGTACTGGAAACAAACCAAAGAGATTTACACATTATACAATATCTCTCTCATTATAAGTACTGTGACACATTACGACACATTATGAAACTATTTCGCATTACAAAAAATAGTAATGTTTAAATCGCATTATAAATTGTATTGGAAACATAATAAATGTGCATAGCTCATTATGTTATGTTGAAGTATCTCTATTACTGCGTGGTCGAGATAGCACATTATAAAACTACTTACGCCAATGTTAATTTCTCGTTGGCGTAAGTACAGTTCAGCATTATTCATGTTCATTGCTTCGTGTACGTAGTTGTCTGCGAACACATTTTTGATTTTGTGGCCGACACAAAACGTAATGAGCTTTGGACTCATTATTACGTAGTCATCAACTAAAATAAGTATAATTCCTACTTAATTTAGTAAAATCCGCCATCTCCTTAGGTAATGTGACTTTTCCCAGTGAACATTTTTCTCAGTGCAGGCACTCTCTCTACTTCGACTGCACGAAGGTGTCTCCAACCAGCTTTCCTTTTCTTCGATCACGTTCTGGAACTCGCAGACAATTTCAAATATTAGAAATGTTAATAAATAAACTATGAACTATTTTATGTTTTACTAGTTTTTGCCCGTGGCTTAGCAGCAAAATTACGCACATAAACCTTCTTAGATCACTATCCATTACGAAAACCTGCATCAAACCGTTGTGTAGTTTTAAAGATCTAAGCATATGTACATTTTTGACGACCTCACTGAGGTCCATGTAGTACCAATTAATAAAAATTTTTGTCAATAGATCGACTTCATTGAATCTGCAGAAAGATTTGAATTATAAAGTTGTTTAGGAAGGAAGGCACATCTTGATCGGGTTCAAAACTGTGTTTATGTTAAACAAGTTTATAAAATGAAATAAAAAAAGTACTGATTATATGTATGTGTTTTATTAATCTACATACTAGCTGCGCACCGCGGTGTTACCCACATTAATACAGGGTCAAAGTCAGGGCCTAACCTAATTCCATATCAAATTACTTCCAAGTCGGTTAAGGCATTTGAACGTGAAAAATAAACGAACATAAACACATTCAAGCTTTTATAAGATTAATGGTTTTATGTTATTATTACTTAATTAATATGCCTCTTTAATTTTACGTGAGAACTCTCGGAATAAAACAAAAAAAAAAGTATTTGTTTAAGTGTCGAGTTCTGTAACAGTGCTTTTACTGTTACTGTTTTATGATTATCTTTGAATCGATTATAATTATTATTTTCTGTTTGGTAGAGCCAATCAATCCAAAAGATCTTTTGCCGTAACACGTGGCTCAAAAAAGCGAGCAACGCCTGATTAAAAAATACTAAAAAGCGAGGAATAATTATTAAAAAAAAATTACGAATGAAGTATTTTTTTATAAAGAAATTATAAATGTTTTAGAATCTACATAAATAAAATTATCAACACTTTGTTTGTGGACTTCCTGTTAATAGTTTTAAAGAATCATAGCGTTGCAAGTCAATAAATTGAGCGTCTGATTTGAGCATGCGCCATCAAACCTCCACTTGTAGCTTACATTATATCAAGTTTTAAAGAAACTTTCTAACACACTCGATAGTTTACTATTCTATTTATTGCCATAATAGTTCTGTTTCACGTTCGTATTATATTAAATCAGATTGGATTTGAATTTACCTACAAGATTATTTCCGGTCTTGTACCGTAACCGGAAATCTTCTCCTAAATTCAAATCAAATTCAATTATGGTTTTTGGTGTTTAATATGATACCTACAAACATTAACGATAAGAGAAACAAATTGAATTAAGCTTTTATATATTATTAACATATTTGTTATGTTTTAAATAACTTTAAAAGGTTATCTTACTAAATTCTGTAGTGGCGCAAAGTGAGCGGAGCGTATTCTGGCTCAGTGATTGGTCCGCCCCCACATTTTCTGCGACTGGATGTTGGTGGAAGGGATGCGATGGCTTCCTGCTTCACGGCGCGCGATACTCAGCTCAGTCGTTCGAGAGTCGCCTACGCGAATTCATTTCGGCAGGTGTCTCTGCCCAATTTTCCTTCGACAGTTTGGAACTTCTGAAAGTTTTCGCGGCATCGATGCCGCTACTACATCCTGTGAGTATTTAATTAATTTTTTTTAAATTTGGATTGTCTAAATGTCGAGAATACCAATATTGCTTGGTAAGATATATAAATTCTTGAATTTTAACGGTTTTCACAACTTTTAAGATTAGTTAAAAGTTGATTGCAAATTTGATAACGTTTTTTTAATATTCATAGGATAATAGTCACGGGGGCGGAGGCCCTAGCGACGTGCCTCAGCGGCCCTACCGGTCCATCGCAGAGATACTGGACTCCATGCGCCCGGAGTCTGTTGGAGCGCCTGTTGTCGCCAGAAATGTGAGTACCTACAATTTTACAAGATTTTAGTTTTATTCAATTTGGTCGTTAGTTCGTTTCAATTTCAAGCCATTTTATTTCCTAATAATTTATTACGTAGTTTCCGCGAGCGTTAAGTGAGTTATTAAACATTTTACTTCGTAGCTTGGCTGTTTTTTCACGTCATAGTCATAGTCATATTTAAATACCGCTAAAACTGTAGATCGGTTTTTTCGGAAACCGTTTTGAGCTTCATCAAAGATTTTGTATTTTTCGCAGAATGAATTTAAGCGTTTTTGCATTACTTTTTCGAATATCTTTGAGGACGTAGGTAATAATGCTATCGGCCTATAGTTATTAGGATTTGTTTTAGATAATTTTTTGTGTATCGGTTTCACTAAAGCAATTTTTAGTAGGTCAGGGAATACACCTTCATTAAAAGATTGGTTAATTAGTATATAATATGGTAACGTCAGTTCGTCGGCACATTTTTTTACAAGTGTGGGGGGAATTTCGTCTATCCCAAAGCTATATTTAGATTTAAGGTTTTTTATGGCGTTGTAGATCTCTAAGGGTTCGGCCGGACTAAGGAACATAGTGTTGTGCGTGCGAGTGAGCGGCGGCCGGCCGCGCGCCCCCCCGCCCCCCGCGCCTACACTCGCAAAAAACTTGTTAAATTCATTCGCTACTTCCGCACTCTCGGTTATGATTTTATTGTCTATTTTTAGTTTAGTGTTTACTTTACTTTTTTTTTAAATTTTATTTGTCCTTTCTTTAATTATTTTCCACATACTTACATTTGGTTTTATTATCCAATTTCTTCATAGCACGAATGAAATGGTTTCGTTTAGATTTTATTTTAGTACTACTTTTTTTAGAGTTTTAACATAGGATTTATAGAATTTTGTCAATACTGTGTTTTTGAAATAGTTGACAATGGGCCTTAAAAGTCTTTTATTTTTACATGAAGTTCTTATTCCTTTACTCAACCAACTAGTTTTTTTATTAGTTTTTATTTTAATTATCTTTTTTGGAATATGTTTATTTAATAAGTCAGATAAGATACTACTAAATTTTGTGTAATTTTCGTTTACGGGGGCATTAATATTTAAAATTTCTAACCATTTGATTTGTTTGAGTTCTGTTTTAAAATTGTCCATGTTTACTTTATTATAAATTCTTTTTTCTGTTGTCCAAGTAGTGAGAGATTTCTTTTTCAATGCATTTTTTAGTCTTATTGATATACCTAGATGGTCCGAAAACCCAAACTCTTTTACCAATACTTCTAGTTTATGTTTACACCGATTTGCAAATGCTAGGTCAATACATGTCGCCGCGGTAATAGTTATATGAGTAGGTTCATTTACTAACGATATAAAACTTTTTTCTCTTAAAAGTGTTAAAAGTTTGACTGACTCTGTACTTTTCTTCAAAATATCTATGTTAAAATCTCCGGCTATTAAAATGTCATATTTATTATAGTTTTTATGAAGTAATGTTACCACTTTGTTGAATCTCTTAAAGAATAAATCGGATCGCTTGTCATTCCAATATACAATAACTATCAAGACATTAAGCTTGTTTACTATTAGCGCGCACATTTCGACACAGTATTCAACAGATAGATCGCGTATTTCTTGAATCTCCGTGTACTCGAAATCGTCCCGTAACAATATTATGGTACCTCCTCCTTTGCGAAGTTGTCTGCAAAATGCGGCTGCCTTATTATATCCTCGGGCACTCGATCAGTTCGTGTTTGGCGTCCGATAGCCACGTTTCTGTTGCACATAACGCGTGCACAGTTGAATAATTATCTTCTAGAAAAGATTTCACGGTGACGCGTTTCCCATATAGGCTCTGCATATTTTGAACAATTAGATGAAAGTCTGTGGATCTATTGACGAAATGTCTGAGTATTTGTAGTGTTTGTTATTGTGCTATCTCTGAGGGTGTTGTTAGGCAGTGTAGAAGAAACAGTGCGTGAGTGTGACGTCAGGGCTGCGGCGTACGAGCCCCGCTGCGGGGGTCTTGTCTGCGGCGCTGGTAGGTATGAATCAACAATGTGTCCGTCGATTTGTAGCTTGTTATTTCTAATAGTGGCTCGATGACCGTCATTTCGGGCGGCTTTAACTTGCGCATGTAATATTTTTCTGTGTTGTAGGGTATTTCTGTCGAGGTATTCAGAGATAGATAGGCCTGAATTTCTAAGTAGTTGGCTATTACATAGTATATATTTAGTCATTTGTTTGCTCAGAAGCTCAATAACTATAGGTCTTCGAGGTTGGTTTTTTTTACCGATTCTGGTCAGGGTTTCTATATAGCCTGTTAGGTCGACGTTCATTAAGTTTTGAAATATTGATGTTATTTGATAATATAATTTCTGCTCGGTTTCGTAGTCTGGTTCATTTAGACCAAAGAGGACTATTTTTTTTGCTGTTGTCTGTGCTCTGTTGTTGGTTTGATGCCTGTACAATATCTTTTAATTGTTTAATTTCTTCCTGAAGCTTTTTGTTCTCTAAATATAAGGATTCTATTTTTTTTATTTGTGTTGTCGATATCCATCTTCATTGTAGTCTGGTCTTTTTGTATGTCATCCGTTTTCTTTGTCATTTCTGTATATAATTTGTTAGTCATATATTCTATTTTTTCATCCATTTTTTTGGTTAGGTCGCTTAACATTGACCTCCTATTTTCTTCAAGTTTTACTTCCAAAATTTTACTTATTTGTTGTAGTATGTCTCTATTTTCTAAGTTAGTTGTAGGCGTCTTGTTTGGGGGAGTCTTATATATGTAGTTCTGGTTGTTAGTAGAAACCTGTGCATTATTTAGAGTATCTTCTGTAGTCGATTCGTCAAACATCATCGAAGTGTCATTCATGCTTGGGGAAGGGTATTGTTGTCGTACAGGGGTGTCGTCGTTCCTATTTGTTCGAGATACATTAGAGCAAGGAGGACATTTCCATGATTTCTTTAGTTCGAACATATTGTCGAGGTAGTAAGCTGATGTAATATTCAGGCATGCATAGTGGTAGTTTGTTGCGCATGAAGTGCATTTTAATATATCTCTTTCGTAAATTATATTTTGGTTGCAGGCTGAACAAATCATTTTAGATATATTTGTTATTTCGTTACGATATTTAATTTGTACTTATCTGTAATTTCGTCCCGGTGGGTGGCTCGTATTCCTTAGCACTAAGGTCCGTTTTTGTTTGCGGGACCGGTCAGAAACACACTGACTGTGTGTGTGTGTGTGTGTGTGTGTGTGTGTGTGTGTGTGTGTGTGTGTGTGTGTGTGTGTGTGTGTGTGTGTGTGTGTGTGTGTGTGTGTGTGTGTGTGTGTGTGTGTGTGTGTGTGTGTGTGTGTGTGTGTGTGTGTGTGTGTGTGTGTGTGTGTGTGTGTGTGTGTGTGTGTGTGTGTGTGTGTGTGTGTGTGTGTGTGTGTGTGTGTGTGTGTGTGTGTGTGTGTGTGTGTGTGTGTGTGTGTGTGTGTGTGTGTGTGTGTGTGTGTGTGTGTGTGTGTGTGTGTGTGTGTGTGTGTGTGTGTGTGTGTGTGTGTGTGTGTGTGTGTGTGTGTGTGTGTGTGTGTGTGTGTGTGTGTGTGTGTGTGTGTGTGTGTGTGTGTGTGTGTGTGTGTGTGTGTGTGTGTGTGTGTGTGTGTGTGTGTGTGTGTGTGTGTGTGTGTGTGTGTGTGTGTGTGTGTGTGTGTGTGTGTGTGTGTGTGTGTGTGTGTGTGTGTGTGTGTGTGTGTGTGTGTGTGTGTGTGTGTGTGTGTGTGTGTGTGTGTGTGTGTGTGTGTGTGTGTGTGTGTGTGTGTGTGTGTGTGTGTGTGTGTGTGTGTGTGTGTGTGTGTGTGTGTGTGTGTGTGTGTGTGTGTGTGTGTGTGTGTGTGTGTGTGTGTGTGTGTGTGTGTGTGTGTGTGTGTGTGTGTGTGTGTGTGTGTGTGTGTGTGTGTGTGTGTGTGTGTGTGTGTGTGTGTGTGTGTGTGTGTGTGTGTGTGTGTGTGTGTGTGTGTGTGTGTGTGTGTGTGTGTGTGTGTGTGTGTGTGTGTGTGTGTGTGTGTGTGTGTGTGTGTGTGTGTGTGTGTGTGTGTGTGTGTGTGTGTGTGTGTGTGTGTGTGTGTGTGTGTGTGTGTGTGTGTGTGTGTGTGTGTGTGTGTGTGTGTGTGTGTGTGTGTGTGTGTGTGTGTGTGTGTGTGTGTGTGTGTGTGTGTGTGTGTGTGTGTGTGTGTGTGTGTGTGTGTGTGTGTGTGTGTGTGTGTGTGTGTGTGTGTGTGTGTGTGTGTGTGTGTGTGTGTGTGTGTGTGTGTGTGTGTGTGTGTGTGTGTGTGTGTGTGTGTGTGTGTGTGTGTGTGTGTGTGTGTGTGTGTGTGTGTGTGTGTGTGTGTGTGTGTGTGTGTGTGTGTGTGTGTGTGTGTGTGTGTGTGTGTGTGTGTGTGTGTGTGTGTGTGTGTGTGTGTGTGTGTGTGTGTGTGTGTGTGTGTGTGTGTGTGTGTGTGTGTGTGTGTGTGTGTGTGTGTGTGTGTGTGTGTGTGTGTGTGTGTGTGTGTGTGTGTGTGTGTGTGTGTGTGTGTGTGTGTGTGTGTGTGTGTGTGTGTGTAACCGTAAACCTATGTATCGTGACCAAACAGTTAAAGTTGTGTGAATGCGGTTAATTTGTATTGCGATCCGGAGCCAACGCTGCACTTAAATCAAATTTTAAGCACTATGCTGTAGGTTTTATTGTCTGTTCATAATGTAGCGTACGACATCCGGTTTGATGGCAGTTAATGTGCAGCAAGATGTGCCAGCGCGGTAACGCCGCGCACGTGCCAAGTGGCCGCCAGCTCGCCGCACTTGCATTAGCGCATATAGGGTTGGGGTGTACTTTACGGGACGCAGGACTTTGATTTTTTTCGGGCATGTGTGATGTTCACATAACACCACTTTTTTATAACTGATATGGATAAAGGAAGGTTAGAGAATGACGAAATGTATGGACAACTTTTTTCTTAAATTATTCCTTCCATATTTTAAGGAGTTTTGAAGCTATTACGAAATATTTAGAATATCATAGAAAGCGAACTAAGCAGTTATGACAAAAATGGTCTTTAGGAATGTTGATCAGCTATACATCATCTATCTATATTGAGAATAAAACAAGGGGCTCATGTTAATACCGCACATGTCAGAAAAAAATGTTTAATTTTTCTATGAAGTATACTTGACGGGACGCAGGACTTTGATTTTTTTCGGGCATGTGTGATGTTCACATAACACCACTTTTTTATAACTGATATGGATAAAGGAAGGTTAGAGAATGATGAAATGTATGGACAACTTTTTTTTTAAATTATTCCTTCCATATGTTAAGGAGTTTTGAAGTATAGTATTACGAGATATTTAATTTTGAAAGGTCATTGACCTTTGACATCGGGAATCATTATTGCGAGTCAGGGTCAATGACCCCGTAGTTCCGTGTGGTTCGAGATTTTTTTAAAGGTCATTGATATTTGACCTCGGGTCATTGACCTTGACTCATGAAATGTTCCTACTTCTGTAGAATGCACCCACACAGGTTTTTAATATCAGGAAAGATCTTAACACTTATGCCTACCCTCTTTTTTATTAATACTTCAATCTAAAAATATGTTAATTTAAAATATTAAATATCTGCTCTGTGATTATTTACAATGATTAAGATTGTTAACAATTACAAGCCACAGTTTAAGGAATCAATAATTGATTTGTGAGCATTGGCCAGCTCGTGGATTGGATGTTTGAGAAGGACGAGTAGTCTTGTTTGATTAACAAAAACTAATAAATTAACGGTACTTGGTAACGGTTACATACAGTGGGTTTTTTTGGCTGTTGCGCGCACTCCTGGTGCGCTGCTGCGCGCACTCCTGGTGCGCTGCTGCGCGCACTCCTGGTGCGCTGCTGCGCGCACTCCTGGTGCGCTGCTGCGCACACTCCTCGTGTGCTGCTGCACGCACTCCTCGTGCGCTATTGCGCGCACTCCTGGTGTTATTAAAAGGGTTATATATCAGGTAGGTGCGGGAGGATTTTATAAATCTATCTCCCAAATCTACGGCGGTTCCTAACGTTGGTGTATGATGAATTCCAGGGTCATCGAAAGCCGCGTCTCCGCCCACACCCCGGGATTCGAGCCCACAGACTTCGGGTACAAGACCAGACGCCGCAGGGTGTTCCATGTTTCCTGCTCGGTGCTGACGACATCAGCTTGTGAACTTCCCCCAGCGCGTCGGGTTGGGAATCCGAGCGGTTCAGTGAGCCTGCTACGGACAAAGACATATTTCCAAAGTAAGATCTGTCCATTTTTATTTCGAGTCCCGAGTTGACGCTACCCTCATTTCGTTTTTGTTAACGAGATTCTGATCGTGACCTAGATTTGTTGTGTGTAGTTTTCCCTCGGTAGGGGCCCATACCGAGGTTTATTGCATGTTTGTAACATATTCCATTTTGAACTTTTCATCCGTGAGCATTGGCCAGCTCGTGGATTGGATGTTTGAGAAGGACGAGTAGTCTTGTTTGATTAATAAAAACTAACAAATTAACGGTAGGTACTTGGTTACGGTTACATACAGTGGGTTTTTTGAATAATTTTTGCCTTTGTCCTCAGAAAACGGTAATGATGGTGAAGGCACTGAATGTTTAGATCCAAGACCAGGGGCTTACGCGCACTCTTCGTGTGCTGTTGCGCGCCCGCCTGGTGTGCTACTGCGCGCACTCCAGGTGCGCTGCTGCGCGCGCTCCTCGTGTGCTGTTGCGCGCACTCCTGGTGCGCTGCTGCGCGCACTCCTGGTGTGCTGCTGCGCGCACTCCTGGTGCGCTGCTGCGCGCACTCCTGGTGCGCTGCTGCACGCACTCCTCGTGCGCTATTGCGCGCACTCCTGGTGTTATTAAAAGGGTTATATATCAGGTAGGTGCGGGAGGATTTTGTAAATCTATCTCCCAAATCTACGGCGGTTCCTAACGTTGGTGTATGATGAATTCCAGGGTCATCGAAAGCCGCGTCTCCGCCCACACCCCGAGATTCGAGCCCGCAGACTTCGGGTACGAGACCAGACGCCGCAGGGTGTTCCATGTTTCCTGCTCGGTGCTGACGACATCAGCTCGTGATTTTCCCCCAGCGCGTCGGGTTGGAGATCCGAGCGGTTCAGTGAGCCTGCTACGGACAAAGACATATTTCCAAAGTAAGATCTGTCCATTTTTATTTCGAGTCCTGAGTTGACGCTACCCTCATTTCGTTTTTGTTAATGAGATTCTGATCGTGACCTAGATTTGTTGTGTGCAGTTTTCCCTCGGTAGGGGCTCATACCGAGGTTTATTGCATGTTTGTAACATATTCCATTTTGAACTTTTAATCCGTGAGCATTGGCCAGCTCGTGGATTGGATGTTTGAGAAGGACGAGTAGTCTTGTTTGATTAACAAAAACTAACAAATTAACGGTACTTGGTTACGGTTACATACAGTGGGTTTTTTGAATAATTTTTGCCTTTGTCCTCAGAAAACGGTAATGATGGTGAAGGCACTAAATGTTTAGATCCAAGACCAGGAGCTTACGCGCACTCTTCGTGTGCTGTTGCGAACCAGCCTGGTGCGCTACTGCGCGCACTCCAGGTGCGCTGCTACGCGCGCTCCTCGTGTGCTGTTGCGCGCACTCCTGGTGCGCTGCTGCGCGCGCTCCTCGTTTGATGCTGCGCGCGCTCCTCGTATGCTGTTGCGCGCACTCCTGGTGCGCCGCTGCGCGCACTCCTGGTGCGCCGCTGTGCGCACTCCTGGTGCGCCGCTGTGCGCACTCCTGGTGCGCCGCTGTGCGCACTCCTGGTGCGCCGCTGTGCGCACTCCTGGTGCGCTGCTACGCACACTCCTCGTGCACTGTTGCGCGCACTCCCCATGCGCTGTTGCGTGCACTCCTGGTGCGCTGCTGCGCGCACTCCTGGTGCGCTGCTGCGCGCACTCCTCGTGCGCTATTGCGCGCACTCCTGGTGTTATTAAAAGGGTTATATATCAGGTAGGTGCGGGAGGATTTTATAAATCTATCTCCCAAATCTATGGCGGTTCCTAACGTTGGTGTATGATGAATTCCAGGGTCATCGAAAGCCGCGTCTCCGCCCACACCCCAGGATTCGAGCCCGCAGACTTCGGGTACGAGACCAGACGCCGCAGGGTGTTCCATGTTTCCTGCTCGGTGCTGACGACATCAGCTCGTGAACTTCCCCCAGCGCGTCGGGTTGGAGATCCGAGCGGTTGGACAAAGACATATTTCCAAAGTAAGATCTGTCCATTTTTATTTCGAGTCCCGAGTTGACGCTACCCTCATTTCGTTTTTGTTAATGAGATTCTGATCGTGACCTAGATTTGTTGTGTGTAGTTTTCCCTCGGTAGGGGCCCATACCGAGGTTTATTGCATGTTTGTAACATATTCCATTTTGAACTTTTAATCCGTGAGCATTGGCCAGCTCGTGGATTGGATGTTTGAGAAGGACGAGTAGTCTTGTTTGATTAACAAAAACTAACAAATTAACGGTACTTGGTTACGGTTACATACCGTGGGTTTTTGAATAATTTTTGCCTTTGTCCTCAGAAAACGGTAATGATTGTAAAGGCACTGAATGTTTAGATCCAAGACCAGGGGCTTACGCGCACTCTTCGTGTGCTGTTGCGCGCCCGCCTGGTGCGCTACTGCGCGCACTCCAGGTGCGCTGCTGCGCGCACTCTTCGTGTGCTGCTGCGCGCACTCTTCGTGTGCTGCTGCGCGCACTCCTGGTGCGCTGCTAAGCGCGCTCCTCGTATGCTGCTGCGCGCGCTCCTCGTATGCTGTTGCGCGCACTCCTGGTGCGCTGTTGCGCGCACTCCCCGTGCGCTGTTGCGCGCACTCCTGGTGCGCTGCTGCGCGCACTCCTGGTGCGCTGCTGCGCGCACTCCTGGTGCGCTGCTGCGCGCACTCCTGGTGCGCTGCTGCGCACACTCCTCGTGCGCTGTTGCGCGCACTCCTGGTGCGCTGCTGCGCGCACTCCTGGTGCGCTGCTGCGCGCACTCCTGGTGCGCTGCTGCGCGCACTCCTGGTGCGCTGCTGCGCGCACTCCTGGTGCGCTGCTGCGCGCACTCCTGGTGCGCTGCTGCGCGCACTCCTGGTGCGCTGCTGCGCGCACTCCTGGTGCGCTGCTGCGCACACTCCTGGTGCGCTGCTGCGCACTTTCCTCGTGTTATTAAAAGGGTTATATATCAGGTAGGTGCGGGAGGATTTTATAAATCTATCTCTCAAATCTACGGCGGTTCCTAACGTTGGTGTATGATGAATTCCAGGGTCATCGAAAGCCGCGTCTCCGCCCACACCCCGGGATTCGAGCCCGCAGACTTCGGGTACGAGACCAGACGCCGCAGGGTGTTCCATGTTTCCTGCTCGGTGCTGACGACATCAGCTCGTGAACTTCCCCCAGCGCGTCGGGTTGGAGATCCGAGCGGTTGGACAAAGACATATTTCCAAAGTAAGATCTGTCCATTTTTATTTCGAGTCCCGAGTTGACGCTACCCTTATTTCGTTTTTGTTAATGAGATTCTGATCGTGACCTAGATTTGTTGTGTGTAGTTTTCCCTCGGTAGGGGCCCATACCGAGGTTGATTGCATGTTTGTAACATATTCCATTTTGAACTTTTAATCCGTGAGCATTGGCCAGCTCGTGGATTGGATGTTTGAGAAGGACGAGTAGTCTTGTTTGATTAACAAAAACTAACAAATTAACGGTACTTAGTTACGGTTACATACCGTGGGTTTTTGAATAATTTTTGCCTTTGTCCTCAGAAAACGGTAATGATTGTGAAGGCACTGAATGTTTAGATCCAAGACCAGGGGCTTACGTGCACTCTTCGTGTGCTGTTGCGCGCCCGCCTGGTGCGCTACTGCGCGCACTCCAGGTGCGCTGCTGCGCGCACTCTTCGTGTGCTGCTGCGCGCACTCCTGGTGCGCTGCTGCGCGCGCTCCTCGTATGCTGTTGCGCGCACTCCTGGTGCGCTGTTGCGCGCACTCCTGGTGCGCTGTTGCGCGCACTCCTGGTGCGCTGCTGCGCGCACTCCTGGTGCGTTGCTGCGCGCACTCCTGGTGCGCTATTGCGCGCACTCCTGGTGTTATTAAAAGGGTTATATATCAGGTAGGTGCGGGAGGATTTTATAAATCTATCTCCCAAATCTACGGCGGTTCCTAACGTTGGTGTATGATGAATTCCAGGGTCATCGAAAGCCGCGTCTCCGCCCACACCCCGGGATTCGAGCCCACAGACTTCGGGTACAAGACCAGACGCCGCAGGGTGTTCCATGTTTCCTGCTCGGTGCTGACGACATCAGCTTGTGAACTCCCCAGCGCGTCGGGTTGGGAATCCGAGCGGTTCAGTGAGCCTGCTACGGACAAAGACATATTTCCAAAGTAAGATCTGTCCATTTTTATTTCGAGTCCCGAGTTGACGCTACCCTCATTTCGTTTTTGTTAACGAGATTCTGATCGTGACCTAGATTTGTTGTGTGTAGTTTTCCCTCGGTAGGGGCCCATACCGAGGTTTATTGCATGTTTGTAACATATTCCATTTTGAACTTTTCATCCGTGAGCATTGGCCAGCTCGTGGATTGGATGTTTGAGAAGGACGAGTAGTCTTGTTTGATTAATAAAAACTAACAAATTAACGGTAGGTACTTGGTTACGGTTACATACAGTGGGTTTTTTGAATAATTTTTGCCTTTGTCCTCAGAAAACGGTAATGATGGTGAAGGCACTGAATGTTTAGATCCAAGACCAGGGGCTTACGCGCACTCTTCGTGTGCTGTTGCGCGCCCGCCTGGTGTGCTACTGCGCGCACTCCAGGTGCGCTGCTGCGCGCGCTCCTCGTGTGCTGTTGCGCGCACTCCTGGTGCGCTGCTGCGCGCACTCCTGGTGTGCTGCTGCGCGCACTCCTGGTGCGCTGCTGCGCGCACTCCTGGTGCGCTGCTGCACGCACTCCTCGTGCGCTATTGCGCGCACTCCTGGTGTTATTAAAAGGGTTATATATCAGGTAGGTGCGGGAGGATTTTGTAAATCTATCTCCCAAATCTACGGCGGTTCCTAACGTTGGTGTATGATGAATTCCAGGGTCATCGAAAGCCGCGTCTCCGCCCACACCCCGAGATTCGAGCCCGCAGACTTCGGGTACGAGACCAGACGCCGCAGGGTGTTCCATGTTTCCTGCTCGGTGCTGACGACATCAGCTCGTGATTTTCCCCCAGCGCGTCGGGTTGGAGATCCGAGCGGTTCAGTGAGCCTGCTACGGACAAAGACATATTTCCAAAGTAAGATCTGTCCATTTTTATTTCGAGTCCCGAGTTGACGCTACCCTCATTTCGTTTTGTTAATGAGATTCTGATCGTGACCTAGATTTGTTGTGTGCAGTTTTCCCTCGGTAGGGGCTCATACCGAGGTTTATTGCATGTTTGTAACATATTCCATTTTGAACTTTTAATCCGTGAGCATTGGCCAGCTCGTGGATTGGATGTTTGAGAAGGACGAGTAGTCTTGTTTGATTAACAAAAACTAACAAATTAACGGTACTTGGTTACGGTTACATACAGTGGGTTTTTTGAATAATTTTTGCCTTTGTCCTCAGAAAACGGTAATGATGGTGAAGGCACTAAATGTTTAGATCCAAGACCAGGAGCTTACGCGCACTCTTCGTGTGCTGTTGCGAACCAGCCTGGTGCGCTACTGCGCGCACTCCAGGTGCGCTGCTACGCGCGCTCCTCGTGTGCTGTTGCGCGCACTCCTGGTGCGCTGCTGCGCGCGCTCCTCGTTTGATGCTGCGCGCGCTCCTCGTATGCTGTTGCGCGCACTCCTGGTGCGCCGCTGCGCGCACTCCTGGTGCGCCGCTGTGCGCACTCCTGGTGCGCCGCTGTGCGCACTCCTGGTGCGCCGCTGTGCGCACTCCTGGTGCGCTGCTACGCACACTCCTCGTGCACTGTTGCGCGCACTCCCCATGCGCTGTTGCGTGCACTCCTGGTGCGCTGCTGCGCGCACTCCTGGTGCGCTGCTGCGCGCACTCCTCGTGCGCTATTGCGCGCACTCCTGGTGTTATTAAAAGGGTTATATATCAGGTAGGTGCGGGAGGATTTTATAAATCTATCTCCCAAATCTATGGCGGTTCCTAACGTTGGTGTATGATGAATTCCAGGGTCATCGAAAGCCGCGTCTCCGCCCACACCCCAGGATTCGAGCCCGCAGACTTCGGGTACGAGACCAGACGCCGCAGGGTGTTCCATGTTTCCTGCTCGGTGCTGACGACATCAGCTCGTGAACTTCCCCCAGCGCGTCGGGTTGGAGATCCGAGCGGTTGGACAAAGACATATTTCCAAAGTAAGATCTGTCCATTTTTATTTCGAGTCCCGAGTTGACGCTACCCTCATTTCGTTTTTGTTAATGAGATTCTGATCGTGACCTAGATTTGTTGTGTGTAGTTTTCCCTCGGTAGGGGCCCATACCGAGGTTTATTGCATGTTTGTAACATATTCCATTTTGAACTTTTAATCCGTGAGCATTGGCCAGCTCGTGGATTGGATGTTTGAGAAGGACGAGTAGTCTTGTTTGATTAACAAAAACTAACAAATTAACGGTACTTGGTTACGGTTACATACCGTGGGTTTTTGAATAATTTTTGCCTTTGTCCTCAGAAAACGGTAATGATTGTAAAGGCACTGAATGTTTAGATCCAAGACCAGGGGCTTACGCGCACTCTTCGTGTGCTGTTGCGCGCCCGCCTGGTGCGCTACTGCGCGCACTCCAGGTGCGCTGCTGCGCGCACTCTTCGTGTGCTGCTGCGCGCACTCTTCGTGTGCTGCTGCGCGCACTCCTGGTGCGCTGCTAAGCGCGCTCCTCGTATGCTGCTGCGCGCGCTCCTCGTATGCTGTTGCGCGCACTCCTGGTGCGCTGTTGCGCGCACTCCCCGTGCGCTGTTGCGCGCACTCCTGGTGCGCTGCTGCGCGCACTCCTGGTGCGCTGCTGCGCGCACTCCTGGTGCGCTGCTGCGCGCACTCCTGGTGCGCTGCTGCGCACACTCCTCGTGCGCTGTTGCGCGCACTCCTGGTGCGCTGCTGCGCGCACTCCTGGTGCGCTGCTGCGCGCACTCCTGGTGCGCTGCTGCGCGCACTCCTGGTGCGCTGCTGCGCGCACTCCTGGTGCGCTGCTGCGCGCACTCCTGGTGCGCTGCTGCGCACACTCCTGGTGCGCTGCTGCGCACTTTCCTCGTGTTATTAAAAGGGTTATATATCAGGTAGGTGCGGGAGGATTTTATAAATCTATCTCTCAAATCTACGGCGGTTCCTAACGTTGGTGTATGATGAATTCCAGGGTCATCGAAAGCCGCGTCTCCGCCCACACACCGGGATTCGAGCCCGCAGACTTCGGGTACGAGACCAGACGCCGCAGGGTGTTCCATGTTTCCTGCTCGGTGCTGACGACATCAGCTCGTGAACTTCCCCCAGCGCGTCGGGTTGGAGATCCGAGCGGTTGGACAAAGACATATTTCCAAAGTAAGATCTGTCCATTTTTATTTCGAGTCCCGAGTTGACGCTACCCTTATTTCGTTTTTGTTAATGAGATTCTGATCGTGACCTAGATTTGTTGTGTGTAGTTTTCCCTCGGTAGGGGCCCATACCGAGGTTGATTGCATGTTTGTAACATATTCCATTTTGAACTTTTAATCCGTGAGCATTGGCCAGCTCGTGGATTGGATGTTTGAGAAGGACGAGTAGTCTTGTTTGATTAACAAAAACTAACAAATTAACGGTACTTAGTTACGGTTACATACCGTGGGTTTTTGAATAATTTTTGCCTTTGTCCTCAGAAAACGGTAATGATTGTGAAGGCACTGAATGTTTAGATCCAAGACCAGGGGCTTACGTGCACTCTTCGTGTGCTGTTGCGCGCCCGCCTGGTGCGCTACTGCGCGCACTCCAGGTGCGCTGCTGCGCGCACTCTTCGTGTGCTGCTGTGCGCACTCCTGGTGCGCTGCTGCGCGCGCTCCTCGTATGCTGTTGCGCGCACTCCTGGTGCGCTGTTGCGCGCACTCCTGGTGCGCTGTTGCGCGCACTCCTGGTGCGCTGCTGCGCGCACTCCTGGTGCGCTGCTGCGCGCACTCCTGGTGCTTTGCTGCGCGCACTCCTGGTGCGCTGCTGCGCGTACTCCTGGTGCGCTGCTGCGCGCACTCCTGGTGCGCTGCTGCGCACACTCCTCGTGCGCTATTGCGCGCACTCCTGGTGTTATTAAAAGGGTTATATATCAGGTAGGGCGCGCACTCCTGGTGAGCTGCTGCGCGCTCTCCTGGTGCGCTGCTGCGCGCACTCCTGGTGCGCTGCTGCGCATACTCCTCGTGTGCTGCTGCACGCACTCCTGGTGTTATTAAAAGGGTTATATATCAGGTAGGTGCGGGAGGATTTTATAAATCTGTCTCCTACATCTACGGCGGTTCCTAACGTTGGTGTATGACGAATTCCAGGGTCATCGAAAGCCGCGTCTCCGCCCACACCCCGGGATTCGAGCCCGCAGACTTCGGGTACGAGACCAGACGCCGCAGGGTGTTCCATGTTTCCTGCTCGGTGCTGACGACATCAGCTCGTGAACTTCCCCCAGCTTGTCGGGTTGGAGATCCGAGCGGTTGGACAAAGACATATTTCCAAAGTAAGATCTGTCCATTTTTATTTCGAGTCCCGAGTTGACGCTACCCTCATTTCGTTTTTGTTAATGAGATTCTGATCGTGACCTAGATTTGTTGTGTGTAGTTTTCCCTCGGTAGGGGCCCATACCGAGGTTTATTGCATGTTTGTAACATATTCCATTTTGAACTTTTAATCCGTGAGCATTGGCCAGCTCGTGGATTGGATGTTTGAGAAGGACGAGTAGTCTTGTTTGATTAATAAAAACTAACAAATTAACGGTAGGTACTTGGTTACGGTTACATACAGTGGGTTTTTTGAATAATTTTTGCCTTTGTCCTCAGAAAACGGTAATGATTGTAAAGGCACTGAATGTTTAGATCCAAGACCAGGGGCTTACGCGCACTCTTCGTGTGCTGCTGCGCGCACTTCTGCTGCGCGCACTTCTGCTGCGCGCACTTCTGGTGCGCTGCTGCGCGCGCTCCTCGTATGCTGCTGCGCGCGCTCCTCGTATGCTGTTGCGCGCACTCCTGGTGCGCTGTTGCGCGCACTCCTGGTGCGCTGTTGCGCGCACTCCTGGTGCGCTGTTGCGCGCACTCCCCGTGCGCTGTTGCGCGCACTCCTGGTGCGCTGCTGCGCGCACTCCTGCTGCGCGCACTCCTGGTGCGCTGCTGCGCGCACTCCTGGTGCGCTGCTGCGAGCACTCCTGGTGCGCTGCTGCGCACACTCCTCGTGCGCTATTGCGCGCACTCCTGGTGTTATTAAAAGGGTTATATATCAGGTAGGTGCGGGAGGATTTTATAAATCTATTTCTCAAATCTACGGCGGTTCCTAACGTTGGTGTATGATGAATTCCAGGGTCATCGAAAGCCGCGTCTCCGCCCACACCCCGGGATTCGAGCCCGCAGACTTCGGGTACGAGACCAGACGCCGCAGGGTGTTCCATGTTTCCTGCTCGGTGCTGACGACATCAGCTCGTGAACTTCCCCCAGCGCGTCGGGTTGGAGATCCGAGCGGTTGGACAAAGACATATTTCCAAAGTAAGATCTGTCCATTTTTATTTCGAGTCCCGAGTTGACGCTACCCTCATTTCGTTTTTGTTAATGAGATTCTGATCGTGACCTAGATTTGTTGTGTGTAGTTTTCCCTCGGTAGGGGCCCATACCGAGGTTTATTGCATGTTTGTAACATATTCCATTTTGAACTTTTAATCCGTGAGCATTGGCCAGCTCGTGGATTGGATGTTTGAGAAGGACGAGTAGTCTTGTTTGATTAATAAAAACTAACAAATTAACGGTAGGTACTTGGTTACGGTTACATACAGTGGGTTTTTTGGATAATTTTTGCCTTTGTCCTCAGAAAACGGTATTGATTGTAAAGGCACTGAATGTTTAGATCCAAGACCAGGGGCTTACGCGCACTCTTCGTGTGCTGCTGCGCGCACTTCTGCTGCGCGCACTTCTGGTGCGCTGCTGCGCGCGCTCCTCGTATGCTGCTGCGCGCGCTCCTCGTATGCTGTTGCGCGCACTCCTGGTGCGCTGTTGCGCGCACTCCCCGTGCGCTGTTGCGCGCACTCCTGGTGCGCTGCTGCGCGCACTCCTGGTGCGCTGCTGCGCGCACTCCTGGTGCGCTGCTGCGCGCACTCCTGGTGCGCTGCTGCGCGCACTCCTGGTGCGCTGCTGCGCACACTCCTCGTGCGCTATTGCGCGCACTCCTGCTGTTATTAAAAGGGTTATATATCAGGTAGGTGCGGGAGGATTTTATAAATCTATCTCTCAAATCTACGGCGGTTCCTAACGTTGGTGTATGATGAATTCCAGGGTCATCGAAAGCCGCGTCTCCGCCCACACACCGGGATTCGAGCCCGCAGACTTCGGGTACGAGACCAGACGCCGCAGGGTGTTCCATGTTTCCTGCTCGGTGCTGACGACATCAGCTCGTGAACTTCCCCCAGCGCGTCGGGTTGGAGATCCGAGCGGTTGGACAAAGACATATTTCCAAAGTAAGATCTGTCCATTTTTATTTCGAGTCCCGAGTTGACGCTACCCTCATTTCGTTTTTGTTAATGAGATTCTGATCGTGACCTAGATTTGTTGTGTGTAGTTTTCCCTCGGTAGGGGCCCATACCGAGGTTTATTGCATGTTTGTAACATATTCCATTTTGAACTTTTAATCCGTGAGCATTGGCCAGCTCGTGGATTGGATGTTTGAGAAGGACGAGTAGTCTTGTTTGATTAACAAAAACTAACAAATTAACGGTACTTGGTTACGGTTACATACCGTGGGTTTTTGAATAATTTTTGCCTCTGTCCTCAGAAAACGGTAATGATTGTGAAGGCACTGAATGTTTAGATCCAAGACCAGGGGCTTACGCGCACTCTTCGTGTGCTGTTGCGCGCCCGCCTGGTGCGCTGCTGCGCGCACTCTTCGTGTGCTGCTGCGCGCACTTCTGGTGCGCTGCTGCGAGCGCTCCTCGTATGCTGCTGCGCGCGCTCCTCGTATGCTGTTGCGCGCACTCCTGGTGCGCTGTTGCGCGCACTCCCCGTGCGCTGTTGTGCGCACTCCTGGTGCGCTGCTGCGCGCACTCCTGGTGCGCTGCTGCGCGCACTCCTGGTGCGCTGCTGCGCGCACTCCTGGTGCGCTGCTGCGCACACTCCTCGTGCGCTATTGCGCGCACTCCTGGTATTATTAAAAGGGTTATATATCAGGTAGGTGCGGGAGGATTTTATAAATCTATCTCCCATATCTACGGCGGTTCCTAACGTTGGTGTATGATGAATTCCAGGGTCATCGAAAGCCGCGTCTCCGCCCACACCCCGGGATTCGAGCCCGCAGACTTCGGGTACGAGACCAGACGCCGCAGGGTGTTCCATGTTTCCTGCTCGGTGTTGACGACATCAGCTCGTGAACTTCCCCCAGCGCGTCGGGTTGGAGATCCGAGCGGTTGGACAAAGACATATTTCCAAAGTAAGATCTGTCCATTTTTATTTCGAGTCCCGAGTTGACGCTACCCTCATTTCGTTTTTGTTAATGAGATTCTGATCGTGACCTAGATTTGTTGTGTGCAGTTTTCCCTCGGTAGGGGCCCATACCGAGGTTTATTGCATGTTTGTAACATATTCCATTTTGAACTTTTAATCCGTGAGCATTGGCCAGCTCGTGGATTGGATGTTTGAGAAGGACGAGTAGTCTTGTTTGATTAACAAAAACTAACAAATTAACGGTACTTGGTTACGGTTACATACCGTGGGTTTTTGAATAATTTTTGCCTTTGTCCTCAGAAAACGGTAATGATTGTGAAGGCACTGAATGTTTAGATCCAAGACCAGGGGCTTACGCGCACTCTTCGTTTGCTGTTGCGCGCCCGCCTGGTGCGCTACTGCGCGCACTCCAGGTGCGCTGCTGCGCGCACTCTTCGTGTGCTGCTGCGCGCACTTCTGGTGCGCTGCTGCGCGCGCTCCTCGTATGCTGCTGCGCGCGCTCCTCGTATGCTGTTGCTCGCACTCCTGGTGCGCTGTTGCGCGCACTCCTGGTGCGCTGTTGCGCGCACTCCTGGTGCGCTGTTGCGCGCACTCCCCGTGCGCTGTTGCGCGCACTCCTGGTGCGCTGCTGCGCGCACTCCTGGTGCGCTGCTGCGCGCACTCCTGGTGTACTGCTGCGCACACTCCTCGTGCGCTATTGCGCGCACTCCTGGTGTTATTAAAAGGGTTATATATCAGGTAGGTGCGGGAGGATTTTATAAATCTATCTCTCAAATCTACGGCGGTTCCTAACGTTGGTGTATGATGAATTCCAGGGTCATCGAAAGCCGCGTCTCCGCCCACACCCCGGGATTCGAGCCCGCAGACTTCGGGTACGAGACCAGACGCCGCAGGGTGTTCCATGTTTCCTGCTCGGTGCTGACGACATCAGCTCGTGAACTTCCCCCAGCGCGTTGGGTTGGATATCCGAGCGGATGGACAAAGACATATTTCCAAAGTAAGATCTGTCCATTTTTATTTCGAGTCCCGAGTTGACGCTACCCTCATTTCGTTTTTGTTAATGAGATTCTGATCGTGACCTAGATTTGTTGTGTGTAGTTTTTCCTCGGTAGGGGCCCATACCGAGGTTTATTGCATGTTTGTAACATATTCCATTTTGAACTTTTAATCCGTGAGCATTGGCCAGCTCGTGGATTGGATGTTTGAGAAGGACGAGTAGTCTTGTTTGATTAACAAAAACTAACAAATTAACGGTACTTGGTTTCGGTTACATACAGTGGGTTTTTTGAATAATTTTTGCCTCTGTCCTCAGAAAACGGTAATGATTGTGAAGGCACTGAATGTTTAGACCCAAGACCAGGGGCTTACGCGCACTCTTCGTGTGCTGTTGCGCGCCCGCCTGGTGCGCTACTGCGCGCACTCCAGGTGCGCTGCTGCGCGCACTCTTCGTATGCTGCTGCACGCACTCCTGGTGTTATTAAAAGGGTTATATATCAGGTAGGTGCGGGAGGATTTTATAAATCTATCTCCCAAATCTACGGCGGTTCCTTACGTTGGTGTATGATGAATTCCAGGGTCATAGAAAGCCTCGTCTCCGCCCACACCCCGGGATTCGAGCCCGCAGACTTCGGGTACGAGACCAGACGCCGCAGGGTGTTCCATGTTTCCTGCTCGGTGCTGATGACATCAGCTCGTGAACTTCCCCCAGCGCGTCGGGTTGGAGATCCGAGCGGTTCAGTGAGCCTGCTACGGACAAAGACATATTTCCAAAGTAAGATCTGTCCATTTGTATTTCGAGTCCCGAGTTGACGCTACCCTCATTTCGTTTTTGTTAATGAGATTCTGATCGTGACCTAGATTTGTTGTGTGCAGTTTTCCCTCGGTAGGGGCCCATACCGAGGTTTATTGCATGTTTGTAACATATTCCATTTTGAACTTTTAATCCGTGAGCATTGGCCAGCTCGTGGATTGGATGTTTGAGAAGGACGAGTAGTCTTGTTTGATTAATAAAAACTAACAAATTAACGGTAGGTACTTGGTTACGGTTACATACAGTGGGTTTTTTGAATAATTTTTGCCTTTGTCCTCAGAAAACGGTAATGATGGTTAAGGCACTGAATGTTTAGATCCAAGACCAGGGGCTTACGCGCACTCTTCGTGTTCTGTTGCGCGCCCGCCTGGTGTGCTACTGCGCGCACTCCCGGTGCGCTGCTGCGCGCGCTCCTCGTGTGCTGTTGCGCGCACTCCTGGTGCGCTGCTGCGCGCACTCCTGGTGCGCTGCTGCGCGCAGTCCTGATGCGCTGCTGCGCGCACTCCTGGTGCGCTGCTGCGCGCACTCCTGGTGCGCTGCTGCGCGCACTCCTGGTGCGCTGCTGCGCGAACTCCTGGTGCGCTGCTGCACGCACTCCTCGTGCGCTATTGCGCGCACTCCTGGTGTTATTAAAAGGGTTATATATCAGGTAGGTGCGGGAGGATTTTATAAATCTATCTCCCAAATCTACGGCGGTTCCTAACGTTGGTGTATGATGAATTCCAGGGTCATCGAAAGCCGCGTCTCCGCCCACACCCCGGGATTCGAGCCCGCAGACTTCGGGTACGAGACCAGACGCCGCAGGGTGTTCCATGTTTCCTGCTCGGTGCTGACGACATCAGCTCGTGAACTTCCCGCAGCGCGTCGGGTTGGAGATCCGAGCGGTTCAGTGAGCCTGCTACGGACAAAGACATATTTCCAAAGTAAGATCTGTCCATTTTTATTTCGAGTCCCGAGTTGACGCTACCCTCATTTCGTTTTTGTTAATGAGATTCTGATCGTGACCTAGATTTGTTGTGTGCAGTTTTCCCTCGGTAGGGGCCCATACCGAGGTTTATTGCATGTTTGTAACATATTCCATTTTGAACTTTTAATCCGTGAGCATTGGCCAGCTCGTGGATTGGATGTTTGAGAGGGACGAGTAGTCTTGTTTGATTAATAAAAACTAACAAATTAACGGTAGGTACTTGGTTACGGTTACATACAGTGGGTTTTTTGAATAATTTTTGCCTTTGTCCTCAGAAAACGGTAATGATGGTGAAGGTACTGAATGTTTAGATCCAAGACCAGGGGCTTACGCGCACTCTTCGTGTGCTGCTTCGCGCACTCCTGGTGCGCTGCTGCGCGCGCTCCTCGTATGCTGCTGCGCGCGCTCCTCGTATGCTGTTGCGCGCACTCCTGGTGCGCTGCTGCGCGCACTCCTGGTGCGCCGCTGCGCGCACTCCTGGTGCGCCGCTGCGCGCACTTCTGGTGCGCCACTGCGCGCACTCCTGGTGCGCTACTACGCGCACTCCTCGTACACTGTTGCGCGCACTCCCCGTGCGCTGTTGCGCGCACTCCTGGTGCGCTGCTGCGCGCACTCCTGGTGTGCTGCTGCGCTCACTCCTGGTGCGCTGCTGTGCGCACTTCTGGTGCCCTGCTGCGCGCACTCCTGGTGCACTGCTGCGCACACTCCTCGTGTGCTGCTGCACGCACTCCTCGTGCGCTATTGCGCGCACTCCTGGTGTTATTAAAAGGGTTATATATCAGGTAGGTGCGGGACGATTTTATAAATCTATCTCCCAAATCTACGGCGGTTCCTAACGTTGGTGTATGATGAATTCCAGGGTCATCGAAAGCCGCGTCTCCGCCCACACCCCGGGATTCGAGCCCGCAGACTTCGGGTACGAGACCAGACGCCGCAGGGTGTTCCATGTTTCCTGCTCGGTGCTGATGACATCAGCTCGTGAACTTCCCCCAGCGCGTCGGGTTGGAGATCCGAGCGGTTCAGTGAGCCTGCTACGGACAAAGACATATTTCCAAAGTAAGATCTGTCCATTTTTATTTCGAGTCCCGAGTTGACGCTACCCTCATTTCGTTTTTGTTAATGAGATTCTGATCGTGACCTAGATTTGTTGTGTGCAGTTTTCCCTGGGTAGGGGCCCATACCGAGGTTTATTGCATGTTTGTAACATATTCCATTTTGAACTTTTAATCCGTGAGCATTGGCCAGCTCGTGGATTGGATGTTTGAGAAGGACGAGTAGTCTTGTTTGATTAACAAAAACTAACAAATTAACGGTACTTGGTTACGGTTACATACCGTGGGTTTTTGAATAATTTTTGCCATTGTCCTCAGAAAACGGTAATGATTGTGAAGGCACTGAATGTTTAGATCCAAGACCAGGGGCTTACGCGCACTCTTCGTGTGCTGTTGCGCGCCCGCCTGGTGCGCTACTGCGCGCACTCCAGGTGCGCTGCTGCGCGCACTCTTCGTGTGCTGCTGCGCGCACTTCTGCTGCGCGCACTCCTGGTGCGCTGCTGCGCGCACTCCTGGTGCGCTGCTGCGCGCACTCCTGGTGCGCTGCTGCACGCACTCCTGGTGCGCTGCTGCGCACACTCCTCGTGCGCTATTGCGCGCACTCCTGGTGTTATTAAAAGGGTTATATATCAGGTAGGTGCGGGAGGATTTTATAAATCTATCTCTCAAATCTACGGCGGTTCCTAACGTTGGTGTATGATGAATTCCAGGGTCATCGAAAGCCGCGTCTCCGCCCACACCCCGGGATTCAAGCCCGCAGACTTCGGGTACGAGACCAGACGCCGCAGGGTGTTCCATGTTTCCTGCTCGGTGCTGACGACATCAGCTCGTGAACTTCCCCCAGCGCGTCGGGTTGGAGATCCGAGCGGTTCAGTGAGCCTGCTACGGACAAAGACATATTTCCAAAGTAAGATCTGTCCATTTTTATTTCGAGTCCCGAGTTGACGCTACCCTCATTTCGTTTTTGTTAATGAGATTCTGATCATGACCTAGATTTGTTGTGTGCAGTTTTCCCTCGGTAGGGGCTCATACCGAGGTTTATTGCATGTTTGTAACATATTCCATTTTGAACTTTTAATCCGTGAGCATTGGCCAGCTCGTGGATTGGATGTTTGAGAAGGACGAGTAGTCTTGTTTGATTAATAAAAACTAACAAATTAACGGTAGGTACTTGGTTACGGTTACATACAGTGGGTTTTTTGAATAATTTTTGCCTTTGTCCTCAAAAAACGGTAATGATGGTGAAGGCACTGAATGTTTAGATCCAAGACCAGGGCCTTACGCGCACTCTTCGTGTGCTGTTGCGCGCCCACCTAGTGCGCTACTGCGCGAACTCCAGGTGCGCTGCTGCGCGCACTCTTCGTGTGCTGCTGCGCGCACTCCTGGTGCGCTGCTGCGCGCGCTCCTCGGATGCTGTTGCGCGCACTTCTGGTGTGCTGCTGCGCGCACTCCTGGTGCGCTGCTGCGCGCACTCCTGGTGCGCCGCTGTGCGCACTCCTGGTGCGCCGCTGTGCGCACTCCTGGTGCGCCACTGCGCGCACTCCTGGTGCGCTGCTACGCGCACTCCTCGTGCACTGTTGCGCGCACTCCCCATGCGCTGTTGCGCACACTCCTCGTGTGCTGCTGCACGCACTCCTGGTATTACTAAACGGTTGTATATCAGGTAGGTGCGGGAGGATTTTATAAATCTATCTCTCAAATCTACGGCGGTTCCTAACGTTGGTGTATAATAAATTCCAGGGTCATCGAAAGCCGCGTCTCCGCCCACACCCTGGGATTCGAGCCCGCAGACTTCGGGTACGAGACCAGACGCCGCAGGGTGTTTCATGTTTCCTGCTCGATGCTGACGACATCAGCTCGTGAACTTCCCCCCAGCGCGTCGGGTTGGAGATCCGATTGGTTCAGTGAGCCTGCTACGGAACAAAGACATATTTCCAAAGTAAGATCTGTCCATTTTTATTTCGAGTCCCGAGTTGACGCTACCCTCATTTCGTTTTTGTTAATGAGATTCTGATCGTGACCTAGATTTGTTGTGTGTAGTTTTCCCTCGGTAGGGGCCCATACCGAGGTTTATTGCATGTTTGTAACATATTCCATTTTGAACTTTTAATCCGTGAGCATTGGCCAGCTCGTGGATTGGATGTTTGAGAAGGACGAGTAGTCTTGTTTGATTAACAAAAACTAACAAATTAATGGTACTTGGTTACGGTTACATACAGTGGGTTTTTTGAATAATTTTTGCCTTTGTCCTCAAAAAACGGTAATGATGGTGAAGGCACTGAATGTTTAGATCCAAGACCAGGGCCTTACGCGCACTCTTCGTGTGCTGTTGCGCGCCCACCTGGTGCGCTACTGCGCGAACTCCAGGTGCGCTTCTGCGCGCACTCTTCGTGTGCTGCTGCGCGCACTCCTGGTGCGCTGCTGCGCGCGCTCCTCGTATGCTGTTGCGCGCACTTCTGGTGTGCTGCTGCGCGCACTCCTGGTGCGCTGCTGCGCGCACTCCTGGTGCGCCGCTGTGCGCACTCCTGGTGCGCCGCTGTGCGCACTCCTGGTGCGCCACTGCGCGCGCTCCTCGTGTGCTGTTGCGCACACTCCTGGTGCGCTGCTGCGCGCACTCCTGGTGCGCTGCTGCGCGCACTCCTGGTGCGCTGCTGCGCGCACTCCTGGTGCGCTGCTGCGCGCACTCCTGGTGCGCTGCTGCGCGCACTCCTGGTGCGCTGCTGCGCGCACTCCTGGTGCGCTAATGCACGCACTCCTCGTGCGCTATTGCGCGCACTCCTGGTGTTATTAAAAGGTTTATATATCAGGTAGGTGCGGGAGGATTTTATAAATCTATCTCCCAAATCTACGGCGGTTCCTAACGTTGGTGTATGATGAATTCCAGGGTCATCGAAAGCCGCGTCTCCGCCCACACCCCGGGATTCGAGCCCGCAGACTTCGGGTACGAGACCAGACGCCGCAGGGTGTTCCATGTTTCCTGCTCGGTGCTGACGACATCAGCTCGTGAACTTCCCCCAGCGCGTCGGGTTGGAGATCCGAGCGGTTCAGTGAGCCTGCTACGGACAAAGACATATTTCCAAAGTAAGATCTGTCCATTTTTATTTCGAGTCCCGAGTTGACGCTACCCTCATTTCGTTTTTGTTAATGAGATTCTGATCATGACCTAGATTTGTTGTGTGCAGTTTTCCCTCGGTAGGGGCTCATACCGAGGTTTATTGCATGTTTGTAACATATTCCATTTTGAACTTTTAATCCGTGAGCATTGGCCAGCTCGTGGATTGGATGTTTGAGAAGGACGAGTAGTCTTGTTTGATTAACAAAAACTAACAAATTAACGGTACTTGGTTACGGTTACATACAGTGGGTTTTTTGAATAATTTTTGCCTTTGTCCTCAGAAAACGGTAATGATGGTGAAGGCACTGAATGTTTAGATCCAAGACCAGGGGCTTACGCGCACTCTTCGTGTGCTGTTGCGCGCCCGCCTGGTGCGCTACTGCGCGCACTCCAGGTGCGCTACTGCGCGCACTCCAGGTGCGCTACTGCGCGCACTCCAGGTGCGCTGCTGCGCGCACTCTTCGTGTGCTGCTGCGCGCACTCCTGGTGCGCTGCTACGCGTACTCCTCGTACACTGTTGCGCGCATTCCCCGTGTGCTGTTGCGCGCACTCATGGTGCGCTGCTGCGCGCACTCCTGGTGTGCTGCTGCGCTCACTCCTGGTGCGCTGCTGTGCGCACTTCTGGTGCCCTGCTGCGCGCACTCCTGGTGCACTGCTGCGCACACTCCTCGTGTGCTGCTGCACGCACTCCTCGTGCGCTATTGCGCGCACTCCTGGTGTTATTAAAAGGGTTATATATCAGGTAAGTGCGGCAGGATTTTATAAATCTAGGTATCTCCCAAATCTACGGCGGTTCCTAACGTTGGTGTATGATGAATTCCAGGGTCATCGAAAGCCGCGTCTCCGCCCACACCCCGGGATTCGAGCCCGCAGACTTCGGGTACGAGACCATACGTCGCAGGGTGTTCCATTTTTCCTGCTCGGTACTGACGACATCAGCTCGTGAACTTCCCCCAGCGCGTCGGGTAGGAGATCCGAGCGGTTCAGTGAGCCTGCTACGGACAAAGACATATTTCCAAAGTAAGATCTGTCCATTTTTATTTCGAGTCCCGAGTTGACGCTACCCTCATTTCGTTTTTGTTAATGAGATTCTGATCGTGACCTAGATTTGTTGTGTGTAGTTTTCCCTCGGTAGGGGCCCATACCGAGGTTTATTGCATGTTTGTAACATATTCCATTTTGAACTGTGACAATCTCAGTAGTCAAATTAGTTATGTTTTGAGACGAGTGATGTGCAAGTAGTGAAATTTGTATATTGTGCTGTGGTGGTTTTTCCCGAAATCTTGCTTCACAGGACCTTTTCGGTACCTAGTGCAAGTTTTCGGGGTTACCTCACGTACCTGATACTTGACTGCACCTAGCAAACTGTGTTCCCAATACGTGTAGACCCAGTACGTGTTAAACTAAGTATATATTTTTTGTCAATAAAAAAAAATTTGAATTTGAATTTGAACTTTTAATCCGTGAGCATTGGCCAGCTCGTGGATTGGATGTTTGAGAAGGACGAGTAGTCTTGTTTGATTAACAAAAACTAACAAATTAACGGTACTTGGTTACGGTTACATACCGTGGGTTTTTGAATAATTTTTGCCTTTGTCCTCAGAAAACGGTAATGATTGTGAAGGCACTGAATGTTTAGATCCAAGACCAGGGGCTTACGCGCACTCTTCGTGAGCTGTTGCGCGCCCGCCTGATGCGCTACTGCGCGCACTCCTGGTGCGCTGCTGCGCGCGCTCCTCGTATGCTGCTGCGCGCGCTCCTCGTATGCTGCTGCGCGCGCTCCTCGTATGCTGTTGCGCGCACTCCTGGTGCGCTGTTGCGCGCACTCCCCGTGCGCTGTTGCGCGCACTCCTGGTGCGCTGTTGCGCGCACTCCTGGTGCGCTGCTGCGCGCACTCCTGGTGCGCTGCTGCGCGCACTCCTGGTGCGCTGCTGCGCGCACTCCTGGTGCGCTGCTGCGCACACTCCTCGTGCGCTATTTCGCGCACTCCTGGTGTTATTAAAAGGGTTATATATCAGGTAGGTGCGGGAGGATTTTATAAATCTATCTCCCAAATCTACGGCGGTTCCTAACGTTGGTGTATGATGAATTCCAGGGTCATCGAAAGCCGCGTCTCCGCCCACACCCCGGGATTCGAGCCCGCAGACTTCGGGTACGAGACCAGACGCCGCAGGGTGTTCCATGTTTCCTGCTCGGTGCTGACGACATCAGCTTGTGAACTTCCCCCAGCGCGTCGGGTTGGAGATCCGAGCGGTTTGACAAAGACATATTTCCAAAGTAAGATCTGTCCATTTTTATTTCGAGTCCCGAGTTGACGCTACCCTCATTTCGTTTTTGTTAATGAGATTCTGATCGTGACCTAGATTTGTTGTGTGTAGTTTTCCCTCGGTAGGGGCCCATACCGAGGTTTATTGCATGTTTGTTACATATTCCATTTTGAACTTTTAATCCGTGAGCATTGGCCAGCTCGTGGATTGGATGTTTGAGAAGGACGAGTAGTCTTGTTTGATTAACAAAAACTAACAAATTAACGGTACTTGGTTACGGTTACATACCGTGGGTTTTTGAATAATTTTTGCCTTTGTCCTCAGAAAACGGTAATGATTGTGAAGGCACTGAATGTTTAGATCCAAGACCAGGGGCTTACGCGCACTCTTCGTGTGCTGTTGCGTGCACTCCAGGTGCGCTGCTGCGCGCACTCTTCGTGTGCTGCTGCGCGCACTAATGGTGCGCTGCTGCGCGCGCTCCTCGTATGCTATTGCGCGCACTCCTGGTGTTATTAAAAGGGTTATATATCAGGTAGGTGCGGGAGGATTTTATAAATCTATCTCCCAAATCTACGGCGGTTCCTAACGTTGGTGTATGATGAATTCCAGGGTCATCGAAAGCCGCGTCTCCGCCCACACCCCGGGATTCGAGCCCGCAGACTTCGGGTACGAGACCAGACGCCGCAGGGTGTTCCATGTTTCCTGCTCGGTGCTGACGACATCAGCTCGTGAACTTCCCCCAGCGCGTCGGGTTGGAGATCCGAGCGGTTCAGTGAGCCTGCTACGGACAAAGACATATTTCCAAAGTAAGATCTGTCCATTTTTATTTCGAGTCCCGAGTTGACGCTACCCTCATTTCGTTTTTGTTAATGAGATTCTGATCGTAACCTAGATTTGTTGTGTGTAGTTTTCCCTCGGTAGGGGCCCATACCGAGGTTTATTGCATGTTTGTAACATATTCCATTTTGAACTTTTAATCCGTGAGCATTGGCCAGCTCGTGGATTGGATGTTTGAGAAGGACGAGTAGTCTTGTTTGATCAATCAAAACTAACAAATTAACGGTACTTGGTAACGGTTACATACAGTGGGTTTTTTGAATAATTTTTGCCTTTGTCCTCAGAAAACGGTAATGATGGTGAAGGCACTGAATGTTTAGATCCAAGACCAGGGGCTTACGCGCACTCTTCGTGTTCTGTTGCGCGCCCGCCTGGTGCGCTACTGCGCGCACTCCCGGTGCGCTGCTGCGCGCGCTCCTCGTGTGCTGTTGCGCGCACTCCTGGTGCGCTGCTGCGCGCACTCTTGGTGTGCTGCTGCGCGCAGTCCTGATGCGCTGCTGCGCGCACTCCTAGGGCGCTGCTGCGCGCACTCCTGGTGCGCTGCTGCGCGCACTCCTGGTGCGCTGCTGCGCGCACTCCTGGTGCGCTGCTGCGCGCACTCCTGGTGCGCTGCTGCGCGCACTCCTGGTGCGCTGCTGCACGCACTCCTCGTGCGCTATTGCGCGCACTCCTGGTGTTATTAAAAGGGTTATATATCAGGTAGGTGCGGGAGGATTTTATAAATCTATCTCCCAAATCTACGGCGGTTCCTAACGTTGGTGTATGATGAATTCCAGGGTCATCGAAAGCCGCGTCTCCGCCCACACCCCGGGATTCGAGCCCAGACGCCGCAGGGTGTTCCATGTTTCCTGCTCGGTGCTGACGACATCAGCTCGTGAACTTCCCCCAGCGCGTCGGGTTGGAGATCCGAGCGGTTCAGTGAGCCTGCTACGGACAAAGACATATTTCCAAAGTAAGATCTGTCCATTTTTATTTCGAGTCCCGAGTTGACGCTACCCTCATTTCGTTTTTGTTAATGAGATTCTGATCGTAACCTAGATTTGTTGTGTGTAGTTTTCCCTCGGTAGGGGCCCATACCGAGGTTTATTGCATGTTTGTAACATATTCCATTTTGAACTTTTAATCCGTGAGCATTGGCCAGCTCGTGGATTGGATGTTTGAGAAGGACGAGTAGTCTTGTTTGATCAATCAAAACTAACAAATTAACGGTACTTGGTAACGGTTACATACAGTGGGTTTTTTGAATAATTTTTGCCTTTGTCCTCAGAAAACGGTAATGATGGTGAAGGCACTGAATGTTTAGATCCAAGACCAGGGGCTTACGCGCACTCTTCGTGTTCTGTTGCGCGCCCGCCTGGTGCGCTACTGCGCGCACTCCCGGTGCGCTGCTGCGCGCGCTCCTCGTGTGCTGTTGCGCGCACTCCTGGTGCGCTGCTGCGCGCACTCTTGGTGTGCTGCTGCGCGCAGTCCTGATGCGCTGCTGCGCGCACTCCTAGGGCGCTGCTGCGCGCACTCCTGGTGCGCTGCTGCGCGCACTCCTGGTGCGCTGCTGCGCGCACTCCTGGTGCGCTGCTGCACGCACTCCTCGTGCGCTATTGCGCGCACTCCTGGTGTTATTAAAAGGGTTATATATCAGGTAGGTGCGGGAGGATTTTATAAATCTATCTCCCAAATCTACGGCGGTTCCTAACGTTGGTGTATGATGAATTCCAGGGTCATCGAAAGCCGCGTCTCTGCCCACACCCCGGGATTCGAGCTCGCAGACTTCGGGTACGAGACCAGACGCCGCAGGGTGTTCCATGTTTCCTGCTCGGTGCTGACGACATCAGCTCGTGAACTTCCCCCAGCGCGTCGGGTTGGAGATCCGAGCAGTTCAGTGAGCCTGCTACGGACAAAGTCATATTTCCAAAGTAGGATCTGTCCATTTTTATTTCGAGTCCCGAGTTGACGCTACCCTCATTTCGTTTTTGTTAATGAGATTCTGATCGTGACCTAGATTTGTTGTGTGCAGTTTTCCCTCGGTAGGGGCCCATACCGAGGTTTATTGCATGTTTGTAACATATTCCATTTTGAACTTTTAATCTGTGAGCATTGGCCAGCTCGTGGATTGGATGTTTGAGAAGGACGAGTAGTCTTGTTTGATTAATAAAAACTAACAAATTAACGGTAGGTACTTGGTTACGGTTACATACAGTGGGTTTTTTGAATAATTTTTGCCTTTGTCCTCAGAAAACGGTAATGATGGTGAAGGCACTGAATGTTTAGATCCAAGACCAGGGGCTTACGCGCACTCTTCGTGTGCTGTTGCGCGCCCGCCTGGTGCGCTACTGCGCGCACTCCTCGTGTGCTGTTGCGCGCACTCCTGGTGCGCTGCTGCGCGCACTCCTGGTGTTATTAAAAGGGTTATATATCAGGTAGGTGCGGGAGGATTCTATCTCCCAAATCTACGGCGGTTCCTAACGTTGGTGTATGATGAATTCCAGGGTCATCGAAAGCCGCGTCTCCGCCCACACCCCGGGATTCGAGCCCGCAGACTTCGGGTACGAGACCAGACGCCGCAGGGTGTTCCATGTTTCCTGCTCGGTGCTGACGACATCAGCTCGTGAACTTCCCCCAGCGCGTCGGGTTGGAGATCCGAGCGGTTCAGTGAGCCTGCTACGGACAAAGACATATTTCCAAAGTAAGATCTGTCCATTTTTATTTCGAGTCCCGAGTTGACGCTACCCTCATTTCGTTTTTGTTAATGAGATTCTGATCGTAACCTAGATTTGTTGTGTGTAGTTTTCCCTCGGTAGGGGCCCATACCGAGGTTTATTGCATGTTTGTAACATATTCCATTTTGAACTTTTAATCCGTGAGCATTGGCGAGCTCGTGGATTGGATGTTTGAGAAGGACGAGTAGTCTTGTTTGATTAACAAAAACTAACAAACTAACGGTACTTGGTTACGGTTACATACAGTGGGTTTTTTGAATAATTTTTGCCTTTGTCTTCAGAAAACGGTAATGATGGTGAAGGCACTGAATGTTTAGATCCAAGACCAGGGGCTTACGCGCACTCTTCGTGTGCTGTTGCGCGCCCGCCTGGTGCGCTACTGCGCGCACTCCAGGTGCGCTGCTGCGTGCACTCTTCGTGTGCTGCTGCGCGCACTCCTGGTGCGCTGCTGCGCGCGCTCCTGGTGCGCTGCTGCGCGCGCTCCTGGTGCGCTGCTGCGCGCGCTCCTGGTGCGCTGCTGCGCGCACTCCTGGTGCGCTGCTGCGCACACTCCTCGTGTGCTGCTGCACGCACTCCTCGTGCGCTATTGCGCGCACTCCTGGTGTTATTGCGCGCACTCCTGGTGTTATTGCGCGCACTCCTGGTGTTATTAAAAGGGTTATATATCAGGTAGGTGCGGGAGGATTTTATAAATCTATCTCCCAAATCTACGGCGGTTCCTAACGTTGGTGTATGATGAATTCCAGGGTCATCGAAAGCCGCGTCTCCGCCCACACCCCGGGATTCGAGCCCGCAGACTTCGGGTACGAGACCAGACGCCGCAGGGTGTTCCATGTTTCCTGCTCGGTGCTGACGACATCAGCTCGTCCATGTTTCCTGCTCGGTGCTGACGACATCAGCTCGTGAACTTCCCCCAGCGCGTCGGGTTGGAGATCCGAGCGGTTCAGTGAGCCAGCTACGGACAAAGACAAATCTCCAAAGTAAGATCTGTCCATTTTTATTTCGAGTCCCGAGTTGACGCTACCCTCATTTCGTTTTTTGTTAATGAGATTCTGATCGTGACCTAGATTTGTTGTGTGTAGTTTTCCCTCGGTAGGGGCCCATACCGAGGTTTATTGCATGTTCGTAACATATTCCATTTTGAACTTTTAATCCGTGAGCATTGGCCAGCTCGTGGATTGGATGTTTGAGAAGGACGAGTAGTCTTGTTTGATTATCAAAAACTAACAAACTAACGGTACTTGGTTACGGTTACATACAGTGGGTTTTTTGAATAATTTTTGCCTTTGTCTTCAGAAAACGGTAATGATGGTGAAGGCACTGAATGTTTAGATCCAAGACCAGGGGCTTACGCGCACTCTTCGTGTGCTGTTGCGCGCCCGCCTGGTGCGCTACTGCGCGCACTCCAGGTGCGCTGCTGCGTGCACTCTTCGTGTGCTGCTGCGCGCACTCCCGGTGCGCTGCTGCGCGCGCTCCTGGTGCGCTGCTGCGCGCACTCCTGGTGCGCTGCTGCGCGCACTCCTGGTGCGCTGCTGCGCGCACTCCTGGTGCGCTGCTGCGCGCACTCCTGGTGCGCTGCTGCACGCACTCCTCGTGTGCTGCTGCACGCACTCCTCGTGCGCTATTGCGCGCACTCCTGGTGTTATTGCGCGCACTCCTGGTGTTATTAAAAGGGTTATATATCAGGTAGGTGCGGGAGGATTTTATAAATCTATCTCCCAAATCTACGGCGGTTCCTAACGTTGGTGTATGATGAATTCCAGGGTCATCGAAAGCCGCGTCTCCGCCCACACCCCGGGATTCGAGCCCGCAGACTTCGGGTACGAGACCAGACGCCGCAGGGTGTTCCATGTTTCCTGCTTGGGTGCTGACGACATCAGCTCGTCCATGTTTCCTGCTCGGTGCTGACGACATCAGCTCGTGAACTTCCCCCAGCGCGTCGGGTTGGAGATCCGAGCGGTTCAGTGAGCCAGCTACGGACAAAGACAAATCTCCAAAGTAAGATCTGTCCATTTTTATTTCGAGTCCCGAGTTGACGCTACCCTCATTTCGTTTTTGTTAATGAGATTCTGATCGTGACCTAGATTTGTTGTGTGTAGTTTTCCCTCGGTAGGGGCCCATACCGAGGTTTATTGCATGTTCGTAACATATTCCATTTTGAACTTTTAATCCGTGAGCATTGGCCAGCTCGTGGATTGGATGTTTGAGAAGGACAAGTAGTCTTGTTTGATTATCAAAAACTAACAAACTAACGGTACTTGGTTACGGTTACATACAGTGGGTTTTTTGAATAATTTTTGCCTTTGTCTTCAGAAAACGGTAATGATGGTGAAGGCACTGAATGTTTAGATCCAAGACCAGGGGCTTACGCGCACTCTTCGTGTGCTGTTGCGCGCCCGCCTGGTGCGCTACTGCGCGCACTCCAGGTGCGCTGCTGCGTGCACTCTTCGTGTGCTGCTGCGCGCACTCCTGGTGCGCTGCTGCGCGCGCTCCTGGTGCGCTGCTGCGCGCACTCCTGGTGCGCTGCTGCGCGCACTCCTGGTGCGCTGCTGCGCGCACTCCTGGTGCGCTGCTGCGCGCACACTCCTCGTGTGCTGCTGCATTCACTCCTCGTGCGCTATTGCGCGCACTCCTGGTGTTATTAAAAGGGTTATATATCAGGTAGGTGCGGGAGGATTTTATAAATCTACGGCGGTTCCTAACGTTGGTGTATGATGAATTCCAGGGTCATCGAAAGCCGCGTCTCCGCCCACACCCCGGGATTCGAGCCCGCAGACTTCGGGTACGAGACCAGACGCCGCAGGGTGTTCCATGTTTCCTGCTCGGTGCTGACGACATCAGCTCGTGAACTTCCCCCAGCGCGTCGGGTTGGAGATCCGAGCGGTTCAGTGAGCATGCTACGGACAAAGACATATTTCCAAAGTAAGATCTGTCCATTTTTATTTAGAGTCCCGAGTTGACGATACCCTCATTTCGTTTTTGTTAATGAGATTCTGATCGTGACCTAGATTTGTTGTGTGTAGTTTTCCCTCGGTAGGGGCCCATACCGAGGTTTATTGCATGTTTGTAACATATTCCATTTTGAACTTTTAATCCGTGAGCATTGGCCAGCTCGTGGATTGGATGTTTGAGAAGGACGAGTAGTCTTGTTTGATTAACAAAAACTAACAAATTAACGATACTTGGTTACGGTTACATACAGTGGGTTTTTTTGAATAATTTTTGCCTTTGTCCTTAGAAAACGGTAATGATGGTGAAGGCACTGAATGTTTAGATCCAAAACCAGGGGCTTACGCGCACTCTTCGTGTGCTGTTGCGCGCCCGCCTGGTGCGCTACTGCGCGCACTCCAGGTGCGCTGCTGCGCGCACTCCTGCTGCGCGCGCTCCTCGTATGCTGCTGCGCGCGCTCCTCGTATGCTGTTGCGCGCACTCCTGGTGCGCCACTGCGCGCACTCCTGGTGCGCTGCTGCGCGCACTCTTGGTGCGCTGCTGCGCGCACTCTTGGTGCGCTGCTGCGCGCACACTCCTCGTGTGCTGCTGCATTCACTCCTCGTGCGCTATTGCGCGCACTCCTGGTGTTATTAAAAGGGTTATATATCAGGTAGGTGCGGGAGGATTTTATAAATCTATCTCCCAAATCTACGGCGGTTCCTAACGTTGGTGTATGATGAATTCCAGGATCATCGAAAGCCGCGTCTCCGCCCACACCCCGGGATTCGAGCCCAGACGCCGCAGGGTGTTCCATGTTTCCTGCTCGGTGCTGACGACATCAGCTCGTGAACTTCCCCCAGCGCGTCGGGTTGGAGATCCGAGCGGTTCAGTGAGCCTGCTACGGACAAAGACATATCTCCAAAGTAAGATCTGTCCATTTTTATTTCGAGTCCCGAGTTGACGCTACCCTCATTTCGTTTTTGTTAATGAGATTCTGATCGTGACCTAGATTTGTTGTGTGTAGTTTTCCCTCGGTAGGTGCCCATACCGAGGTTTATTGCATGTTTGAAACATATTCCATTTTGAACTTTTAATCCGTGAGCATTGGCCAGCTCGTGGATTGGATGTTTGAGAAGGACGAGTAGTCTTGTTTGATTAACAAAAACTAACAAACTAACGGTACTTGGTTACGGTTACATACAGTGGGTTTTTTGAATAATTTTTGCCTTTGTCTTCAGAAAACGGTAATGATGGTGAAGGCACTGAATGTTTAGATCCAAGACTAGGGGCTTACGCGCACTCTTCGTGTGCTGTTGCGCGCCCGCCTGGTGCGCTACTGCGCGCACTCCAGGTGCGCTGCTGCGCGCACTCCAGGTGCGCTGCTGCGCGCACTCCAGGTGCGCTGCTGCGCGCACTCCAGGTGCGCTGCTGCGCGCACTCCAGGTGCGCTGCTGCGCGCACTCCAGGTGCGCTGCTGCGCGCACTCCAGGTGCGCTGCTGCGCGCACTCCAGGTGCGCTGCTGCGCGCACTCCAGGTGCGCTGCTGCGCGCACTCCAGGTG
>OZ026818.1:6552698-6630146 GCA_964023185.1 Macaria liturata | reverse complement strand
TGCGCGCAGCAGCGCACCAGGAGTGCGCGCAACAGCATGCGAGGAGCGCGCGCAGCAGCATACGAGGAGCGCGCGCAGCAGCATACGAGGAGCGCGCGCAGCAGCGCACCAGGAGTGCGCGCAGTAGCACACGAAGAGTGCGCGCAGCAGCGCACCTGGAGTGCGCGCAGCAGCGCACCTGGAGTGCGCGCAGCAGCGCACCTGGAGTGCGCGCAGCAGCGCACCTGGAGTGCGCGCAGCAGCGCACCTGGAGTGCGCGCAGCAGCGCACCTGGAGTGCGCGCAGTAGCGCACCAGGCGGGCGCGCAACAGCACACGAAGAGTGCGCGTAAGCCCCTGGTCTTGGATCTAAACATTCAGTGCCTTCACCATCATTATCGTTTTCTGAGGACAGAGGCAAAAATTATTCAAAAAACCCACTGTATGTAACCGAAACCAAGTACCATTAATTTGTTAGTTTTTGTTAATCAAACAAGACTTGTTAATCAAACAAGACTACTCGTCCTTCTCAAACATCCAATCCACGAGCTGGCCAATGCTCACGGATTAAAAGTTCAAAATGGAATATGTTACAAACATGCAATAAACCTCGGTATGGGCCCCTACCGAGGGAAAACTACACACAACAAATCTAGGTCACGATCAGAATCTCATTAACAAAAACGAAATGAGGGTAGCGTCAACTCGGGACTCGAAATAAAAATGGACAGATCTTACTTTGGAAACATGTCTTTGTCCGTAGCAGGCTCACTGAACCACTCGGATCTCCAACCCGACGCGCTGGGGGAAGTTCACGAGCTGATGTCGTCAGCACTGAGCAGGAAACATGGAACACCCTGCGGCGTCTGGTCTCGTACCCGAAGTCTGCGGGCTCGAATCCCGGGGTGTGGGCGGAGACGCGGCTTTCGATGACCCTGGAATTCATCAAACACCAACGTTAGGAACCGCCGTAGATTTGGGAGATAGATTTATAAAATCCTCCCGCACCTACCTGATATATAACCCTTTTAATAACACCAGGAGTGCGCGCAATAGCGCACGAGGAGTGCGTGCAGCAGCACACGAGGAGTGTGCGCAGCAGCGCACCAGGAGTGCGCGCAGCAGCGCACCAGGAGTGCGCGCAGCAGCGCACCAGGAGTGCGCGCAGCAGCGCACCAGGAGTGCGCGCAGCAGCGCACCAGGAGTGCGCGCAACAGCGCACGGGGAGTGCGCGCAACAGTGCACGAGGAGTGCGCGTAGCAGCGCACCAGGAGTGCGCGCAGTGGCGCACCAGGAGTGCGCGCAGTGGCGCACCAGGAGTGCGCGCAGTGGCGCACCAGGAGTGCGCGCAGCAGCGCACCAGGAGTGCGCGCAGCAGCGCACCAGGAGTGCGCGCAGCAGCGCACCAGGAGTGCGCGCAGCAGCGCACCAGGAGTGCGCGCAGCAGCGCACCAGGAGTGCGCGCAGCAGCGCACCAGGAGTGCGCGCAGCAGCGCACCAGGAGTGCGCGCAACAGCGCACGGGGAGTGCGCGCAACAGTGCACGAGGAGTGCGCGTAGCAGCGCACCAGGAGTGCGCGCAGTGGCGCACCAGGAGTGCGCGCAGTGGCGCACCAGGAGTGCGCGCAGTGGCGCACCAGGAGTGCGCGCAGCAGCGCACCAGGAGTGCGCGCAACAGTATACGAGGAGCGCGCGCAGCAGCATACGAGGAGCGCCCGCAGCAGCGCACCAGGAGTGCGCGCAGCAGCACACGAAGAGTGCGTGCAGCAGCGGACCAGGCGGGCGCGCAACAGCACACGAAGAGTGCGCGTAAGCCCCTGGTCTTGGATCTAAACATTCAGTGCCTTCACCATCATTACCGTTTTCTGAGGACAAAGGCAAAAATTATTCAAAAAAACCCACTGTATGTAACCGTAACCAAGTACCGTTAATTTGTTAGTTTTTGTTAATCAAACAAGACTACTCGTCCTTCTCAAACATCCAATCCACGAGCTGGCCAATGCTCACGCATTAAAAGTTCAAAATGGAATATGTTACAAACATGCAATAAACCTCGGTATGGGCCCCTACCGAGGGAAAACTACACACAACAAATCTAGGTCACGATCAGAATCTCATTAACAAAAACGAAATGAGGGTAGCGTCAACTCGGGACTCTAAATAAAAATGGACAGATCTTACTTTGGAAACATGTCTTTGTCCGTAGCAGGCTCACTGAACCGCTCGGATCTCCAACCCGACGCGCTGGGGGAAGTTCACGAGCTGATGTCGTCAGCACTGAGCAGGAAACATGGAACACCCTGCGGCGTCTGGTCTCGTACCCGAAGTCTGCGGGCTCGAATCCCGGGGTGTGGGCGGAGACGCGGCTTTCGATGACCCTGGAATTCATCATACACCAACGTTAGGAACCGCCGTAGATTTGGGAGATAGATTTATAAAATCCTCCCGCACCTACCTGATATATAACCCTTTTAATAACACCAGGAGTGCGCGCAATAGCGCACGAGGAGTGCGTGCAGCAGCACACGAGGAGTGTGCGCAGCAGCGCACCAGGAGTGCGCGCAGCAGCGCACGGGGAGAGCGCGCAACAGTGCACGAGGAGTGCGCGTAGCAGCGCACCAGGAGTGCGCGCAGTGGCGCACCAGGAGTGCGCGCAGTGGCGCACCAGGAGTGCGCGCAGTGGCGCACCAGGAGTGCGCGCAACAGTATACGAGGAGCGCGCGCAGCAGCATACGAGGAGCGCGCGCAGCAGCGCACCAGGAGTGCGCGCAGCAGCACACGAAGAGTGCGCGCAGTAGCGCACCAGGTGGGCGCGCAACAGCACACGAAGAGTGCGCGTAAGCCCCTGGTCTTGGATCTAAACATTCAGTGCCTTCACCATCATTACCGTTTTCTGAGGACAAAGGCAAAAATTATTCAAAAAACCCACTGTATGTAACCGTAACCAAGTACCGTTAATTTGTTAGTTTTTGTTAATCAAACAAGACTACTCGTCCTTCTCAAACATCCAATCCACGAGCTGGCCAATGCTCACGGATTAAAAGTTCAAAATGGAATATGTTACAAACATGCAATAAACCTCGGTATGGGCCCCTACCGAGGGAAAACTACACACAACAAATCTAGGTCACGATCAGAATCTCATTAACAAAAACGAAATGAGGGTAGCGTCAACTCGGGACTCGAAATAAAAATGGACAGATCTTACTTTGGAGATATGTCTTTGTCCGTAGCAGGCTCACTGAACCGCTCGGATCTCCAACCCGACGCGCTGGGGGAAGTTCACGAGCTGATGTCGTCAGCACCGAGCAGGAAACATGGAACACCCTGCGGCGTCTGGTCTCGTACCCGAAGTCTGCGGGCTCGAATCCCGGGGTGTGGGCAGAGACGTGGCTTTCGATGACCCTAGAATTCATCATACACCAACGTTAGGAACCGCCGTAGATTTGGGAGATAGATTTATAAAATCCTCCCGCACCTACCTGATATATGACCCTTTTAATAACACCAGGAGTGCGCGCAATAACCTGACAATACTCAGTAAATGAACTCAATTATTGATTCCTTAAACTGTGGCTTGTAATTGTTAACAATCTTAATCATTGTAAATAATCACAGAGCAGATATTTAATATTTTAAATTAACATATTTTTAGATTGAAGTATTAATAAAAAAGAGGGTAGGCATAAGTGTTAAGATCTTTCCTGATATTAAAAACCTGTGCGGGTGCATCTACAGAAGTAGGAACATTTCATAAGCAATAGAAAGGCTGCGCTGTGGGATGTGAGGGCTATATGCGCTAATGCAAGTGCGGCGAGCTGGCGGCCACTTGGCACGCGCGCGGTGTTACCGCGCTGGCACATCTTGCTGCACATTAACTGCCATCAAACCGGATGTCGTACGCTACATTATGAACAGACAATAAAACCTACAGCATAATGCTTAAAATTTGATTTACCTAAGTGCAACGTTGGCTCCGGATCGCAATACAAATTAACCGCATTCACACAACTTTAACTGTTTGGTCACGATACATAGGTTTACGGTACCTAGTTACATCGATTACAATTTTCTGTAATTTAATTTTAATCACGAAAACAAAAGTTTGTTTTAAGGTTAGGTTGAAACTTGAAATGTAAACATTGGCAATGCGTGCATGCAAAAAGTCATACCACCTTCCGAACTAATCCGAAGATTGTATCTCGGCCGACGGCGACCCTCTCGCACAAGTGTGTGCGCTATCTTTTAACGCGCTGAGTGCAGCGCGTTAAAATATAGGACGACAAGGATAGTCAATTATGTTTCGTACGAAGTAAAAAGAATATGTAAAAATCACAGAACAACGATCGGGCCACATCGCCCCCGCGCGCGCCCCCCCCATAGAAGCGAAATGACTAATAATACGTGGTTCTCGTTTGGACCAGTAAACATGCCAACCTAACCTACGACAGCGCTTGTCAGTCTGTTGTCAAACATAGTCCGAGCGAGAGAGAGTTTTCGGTCGTTTTACTCGGTTTTACAGCATGATAAACTATTAAATATGTCCTGGTGTCAAGTTAAAAATTGTAAGAACAAGTTCCAGTGTTACCGGCGTGAAATACCAGCGGTAAGTAGTAAAATTTCGTAATTTTAATAAATAAAACTTTTGACATTTTGAATGGCACTAACACATTCGTTGTCTTGACGACGCTACTTTTCGATAGCAAAGTGATGTGTAAATGGAACCTAGCAAATTATCGATAATCGATATAATGTATATAAAGAAAAAGTTTTAAATATTGAGTCAATGTCAACGTCATGTAACAAACTGACAGTGTCGAGTCAGAAATAATTATTGAAAGACAATCTAAAAGTTTACGTATAGTCGATTCCATTATACTTGGGGAAAATAGTAAACAAACCGCCGGCTCTCACAAAATCACTAAACTTTCGATGAAATCACTCCACTTCGGTATTTTAATAGTTCTTGGACACAAACGGTACATGTATGCTACTATTTACACACGTAGAACACTTTGATTCAACATAATTACGCTGTATTTCAATAAATTACGAAGACGTGATCAAATCAGCGAAAAATCTTTTGACAGCTTTGACAAACACTCTATGATAGACTTTTAACGTTGTCTATGTTTTAGTGATGGGAATGGTATTCAAAGAATGAACGTAAAATAAGACTAGGAGAATGAATGCTTTCATTTGCAACATATTATTATCAAAATACTTTTATACAATATAAATAAAAATATATAATATGTATAATATAATTACTGGGTTATTCGTGGCTATTGAGATTATTAAAATTAATTATTAAAATTTATAATTTTAAAATTTGGTATGGCTATACGTCAAAAATATGTCATTGTACGAGTGAGAGATACGACTTGGATATCGTGCCTCTCGCTCGCATAAGTCTGAACGAGCTAGTAACGAACCGATAGCAGCATTCGTCTCGTAACTTCCATCGATGTCTTACGTTTCGGGTGCTCTTACATTTTTGATTTTCAAAAAATCTAGATGGAATGATAGACCAGGCAACAGACCAACCAACTCCGAAATTTATCATTCATTTAACGGAGAGTAGTGACGACACTGAAAGCGAATCTGATTTTTAAATAAAAAATATTGCCTTAAGAAAATGTGTTTTTATTTACCCCTGGTTTTGACATGTAGGAACTGATGTGTAGAATGTGATAGAAGTAAGTAGGTATTATCTGTCTGTTACGGCATTTTAGAGTACTTTAAGTAAGATCACATAAACAAGATTTCACCCACCTAGCACAATCTGTATCTGAGCAGGTGCTGTTTAATCTAGGATTTTCTGGTAATTTGTAGCTTCTAGGGAAAACAAACATGATTATAGGTTTTAATACATTTTAGGTTTAAATATTAAAAGCAAAATTTTTATTAAAAGTTTGTTCATACTTGTAAATAAAATAAATATTTAAAATATTAGATTCATATGTTCATTCACTTAAATTCAAATTGTCGTTCATTCGACCTAACCACATCACTATTTGTTCACTATTTGTTCACTCTTTGTCTATGGTTTTGGTTTGTTTACTATTTTCACAAAGTATAGAGGAATCGACCGTAGAAATATCAATTTATTCAAGTTTTTTCATTCAATAGTGCAACAAAACGATATCAAAAACATAATTGTCGTTTCTTTGTCTTTTCAGGTGAGGTTAACCATTACAATTTCACCTGAATAGAATTATGTTTTTATGCAATGTATGTAAATGTATGTCTATAAAAATAAATCTTTGTCTTTTCAGAGCAACCAAATTATGTTTCATTTCATCTTATAAAACGACAATTCTGTACAAAGAGAAGTCACAACATGAATTTTATTGCCGGGAAGCGATGGCAAATCAAATTTGCTTTCTTTAACCTCAATCGAGACAGTCGAAAAAAAAGTCTATGTATTACCTGAAAACTTACAATCGGCGACTCTTCATGTGGGCTTGACAAAAACGAGTGCCTTTAGTAAGGTGAAAAAGAGTTTATCAAAAAGATATCAAAAGAGAAATGTTTGGATTACATTGAGTGATGAACTTCGTGACATTTACTTAGATGAAGATGATAACATTCAGTTTGATGGCCAGTTTTTGGAGGAATTGAATCTGAATGAACCGTCTCCGCTTCAACAGAAAGAATCTGCTGCTTTGGAAAAACTTTTAGAGAAGTTGTTGGATTGTTCCCAAGGAAAAAAACCACAAAACTTAAAAAATGTTGCGGAGAGATTTGTAATAGAAAAATTTACAAGTAGGAATATGAATGCTAGCCAGTGGATACAGATTTTTGAAAAGGAATGTGCTCGTTTCGATGTGACGGCAGATGAAGAAAAAATTGAAATGCTCCGATTATTTATGGACAAAAGTTGTGCTGACTGGTACAGCTCCATGATTATAAAATTAACAATTAATGCAGAGTGGTCAACATGGAGAGGAAAATTCTGTGAATCATTTACAAACAAGGGATGGGTCCCAATCACCAATGCCTTAACATTTACATACAAGGAAGGTTCATTGCTTGATTATGCTATAAAAAAAGAAAAACTTTTACTAGAAATGAGGAGAACAATGGATACAGGTACAATGATTGATCTTATTGCTGCTGGATTGCCAGAAATTATTTTGAATAAAATAAATAGAGAGGAAATAGAAGATACTGTGAGTTTATTTAACGAGCTGAGTAAGTATGAGCACATGACAATAAAGAAAAACTATTATGTGAAAAAAAGGTATGGAAATTTTGAATCAAATAATAAAAATATTAAATATGCACCCTGTAAAATTTGTGAGAAACTATGCAAAGGTGTGCGCTATCATCCCGAAGCTGCATGTTGGTTTAGACCAAGCGAAGATGAGAAAATGAAGAGAACCCCTATTAGACATGTCAACAATACAAGGATAGAGGCGGAACTGAACGAAACTAATCAAAAAAACTAATTGTGACACCATTAATTAAAGTCGGACTATTAATAAATGAAAAATATTATGTGAAGGGAGTTTATGACCCGGGTTCACAAGTTTCTTTGATAAATTCAAAGTTGTTGAAACTTCAAGGAACAGACAAGGGTTTGAATAAAGCAAATTTATCAACAATTAATGGTGTTCAACAACCGAAAGGTTTGACTAACTTGAAATTGAAAATTTTTGAAATGGAAAAAAATGTTGATGTATACATAATAGATGAACAAAGTTTTAAAGATGATTTTTTGATCGGATTGGACTTGATAAAAACATTCAAACTGGCTCAAGATGAGAACCTGAGTATATCACAAAAACTCAGTAAGGAAAATGAAACATTCTCAACAGATGGAGAAATAAATACTGGAAAAAATTATAACGAGAGGATAGAGACCACACCCAAGACCTATGAAGAAAATTTTAATGAACATCTGAACATAGAAAATTTTGAAGTGAAAATAAATCATTTACAAGAATATGAAAGGGTACAAATCAATAAATTAATTGAAAGATATGAAACAGTTTTTGCTAAAAATAAATATGATGTTGGACAGGTGAATGGATATGAAGCAAGAATAGACCTGATGGTGGACAAATACTGCAGTAAGCGGCCTTATAGATGCTCCCTAGAAGATAAAAAAGAGATAGAAGAACAAATAGTTAAATTATTAGATAAAGGACTCATAGAAGAATCATACAGCCCATTCGCTGCACCTGTTACTTTGGCATTTAAGAGAGAAGAAAACAAGAAGTCTAGACTGTGCATAGATTTCAGGGATTTGAATAAAATAGTAGTACCACAAGCACAGCCATTCCCTCTCATAGAAGACTTGATGTTGAAGACCAGGAACTGTACATTTTTCTCAACACTAGATATCAATTCTGCGTTCTGGTCCATTCCATTAAGAATTGAAGACAGGAAAAAGACTGGTTTTGTGACACAAGAAGGACACTACCAATGGACTTGCTTACCCTTCGGACTAAAAACTTCACCTGCTATATTTCAAAGAATATTAAGTAACATACTAAGGAAGTATAAATTAACAGACTTTGCAGTAAATTATATCGATGATATTCTGATTTTTTCTAGCTCATTTGAAGACCACATTAATCATCTATCAAAACTTCTTGAAGCAATAAAAACAGAAGGCTTCAGATTGAAATTTACAAAATGCACATTTGCATCAGATTCAGTGAAATATCTAGGTCATATAATCCAAAATAATTCTATAAAACCAGTAAAGGATAATTTGGTTTCGATCAAAGAATTCCCAGTACCAAAAACACAAAAGAATGTTAGACAATTCCTTGGTAAAATAAATTTTTACCATGAATATATACCAAAAAGTGCTATAATTTTGGATCCATTACACAATTTGCTTCGGAAAAATCAAAAGTTTATTTGGTGTGAGAGATGTCAAAGTGCATTTGATGAAATAAAAAGCCTACTCTGTTCCCAACCGATTCTGGAGATATTTGATCAAAACTTACCAATAAATGTTTATACAGATGCCTCTTTAGAAGGAGTTGGAGCTATTTTGAAACAAATTCAACTAGATGGGAAAGAAAAACCAGTTGCTTACTTCTCAAAAAAGCTAAATGCTGCCCAGAAGAAAAAGAAGGCTATATATTTGGAATGTTTAGCTATAACAGAAGCAGTGCGATACTGGCAATATTGGTTAATAGGGAAATCATTCACCGTGTATACAGACCACAAACCTCTAGAAAACATGAACTTAAAATCTAGAACTGATGAGGATTTAGGTGACATGACATACTATTTATCACAATATGACTTCAAAATTAAATATGCACCTGGAACACAAAACCTGGAAGCAGATTGTCTGAGTAGAAACCCAGTACTGGATGCCAGTGAAAACAGAGAGGAACGGTTACACATTGTGAATCTAATAAAACTGGAAGATATATTATCAGATCAAAACAGAAACATTGAGGTACAACGATACAAAACAAGTTTAATAGAAAAAAACAAGATATATCTTAAAAAAATTAGAAAAAAAGAAAAAATAATACTAACAGAAGATTTTAGCATAGAACTAATAAAGAAATTACATGAAAATTTGTGCAATATTGGTATTGGACAAATGCAGAGAACTATCGGTCCATTCTACACAGCCAAAAATTTAACAAAAAACATAAATTTTATTTGTAAAACTTGTGAAGTATGCTTAAAGAATAAATCAAGAGGACAAATAAAGTATGGATTTATGTCACATTTAGGCCCAGCCACAAAACCTTTTGAAATAATGTCTATAGACACCATTGGAGGTTTTGGTGGTTCAAGATCAACGAAAAAATATCTACATCTGTTGGTGGATCATTTTACTCGATTTGCATTCATTCAAACATCAAAAACTCAGACCGCAAATGACTTTATAAAATTAGTCAAGGACATAACAGATACAGAGAACATTGGCATGATCCTAACTGATCAATATCCAGGAATTAATTCCAAAGAATTCAAGGACTTTTTACACACCAAAAAGGTACCTTTGATATTTACAGCAGTAAATGCACCATTTTCAAATGGTCTCAATGAGAGACTTAATCAAACATTAGTAAATAAAATACGGTGCAGAGCTAATGAAAAAGGAACAAAAAAGGTGTGGACTACTATTGCACATGAATGTGTAAATAAGTATAATGGAACTGAACATTCTGTCACTGGTTTCTCACCACAATATCTGTTATATGGGACAGATGCTACAGTCTTACCAGAAGAGTTGAAACAGAAAATATCACATAATGACTGGATCAGAGACAGAAAAAGAGCATTAGACAACACAATGAAATCTCATAATTACAAAAAATCTCTTTTTGACAAAAAACTAAGACAGTGGGAATTTAAAGTTGGTGATATGGTATATATTGAAAATGGAAACAGACTTAACAGAAGAAAATTGGATGAACTAAAAGTGGGACCATATAAAATAGTTGATAAAATATCTGATACAATATACAAGATAGATATAGGACAAGAAAACAGAATCGAACCTATATCATATCACAAAGTTGGTGCCAGTTCATATATTGCAAGAAAATGAAGTAGACCAGACTTGAGAAAATTTTGGGAAAATTTTCTTGCCATGGGGGGGAGATATAAAGAAAAAGTTTTAAATATTGAGTCAATGTCAACGTCATGTAACAAACTGACAGTGTCGAGTCAGAAATAATTATTGAAAGACAAACTAAAAGTTTACGTAGAAATATCAATTTATTCAAGTTTTTTCATTCAATAGTGCAACAAAACGATATCAAAAACATAATTGTCGTTTCTTTGTCTTTTCAGGTGAGGTTAACCATTACAATTTCACCTGAATAGAATTATGTTTTTATGCAATGTATGTAAATGTACGTCTATAAAAATAAATCTTTGTCTTTTCAGAGCAACCAAATTATGTTTCATTTCATCTTATATGTATATGATGTTTCTGGATTTGTATGGAAATGTTTCTGGATTACGGTTTTTATTTAACACATACCTACTTACTTAATTTACAGAATTCCAAAAAATCCAGTGTTAAAAAATAAATGGATATTGGCGACCGGTAGATACAACTGGTTTCCTCATAAAAATGCCAGAATATGCTCCAGTCATTTTGAAGATGATTTGATAATTAAATAAAATAGATAAAAATAAATTTGCTATAGAGATAGTTTCAGTCCCCGGTAAGGACATAGGATAGTTTTTATCCCACGGGATAAAAAAGTTTTTACAACGGATAACACCGCGGGCCATAGCTAGTTAACTATAATTTGTACACAAATAAAATATTGTCGACAAAATCGACGACAATATTTTTTATATATATATATGATGAACTGTTATCTAAATAAGTTAGTGTATATATAATTTTATTTGTGTAGTGTTTAGTACCTGCTTAATTTATTTATTGCGCAATGAATATTCGAATTTTAATGATTACACACTACACACTACCACAACCTACCCTACAACTACCCTACCACAACCTAGCCTACAACTACCCTACCACAACCTACCCTACAACTACCCTACCACTACCCTACCACTACCCTACCACTACCCTACCACTACCCTACCACTACCCTACCACTACCCTACCACTACCCTACCACTACCCTACCACTACCCTACCACTACCCTACCACTACCCTACCACTACCCTACCACTACCCTACCACTACCCTACCACTACCCTACCACTACCCTACCACTACCCTACCACTACCCTACCACTACCCTACCACTACCCTACCACTACCCTACCACTACCCTACCACTACCCTACCACTACCCTACCACTACCCTACCACTACCCTACCACTACCCTACCACTACCCTACCCTACCACTACCCTACCCTACCACTACCCTACCACTACCCTACCACTACCCAACCACTACCCTACCACTACCCTACCACTACCCTACCACTACCCTACCACTACCCTACCACTACCCTACCACTACCCTACCACTACCCTACCACTACCCTACCACTACCCTACCACTACCCTACCACTACCCTACCACTACCCTACCACTACCCTACCACTACCACTACCCTACCACTACCCTACCACTACCCTACCACTACCCTACCACTACCCTACCACTACCATACCACTACCCTACCACTACCCAACCACTACCCAACCACTACCCTACCACTACCCTACCACTACACTACCACTTCCTACCCTACCACTCTGGACGGATACAAATACAACAAACCAAAAACCAAGAAAATCGGTCCAGCCGTTCTCGAGTTATAGTGTTCGAAAAACCAAACAAACACGACTTAGTTTTATATTTATAGATATAAAGTAGGTAATAAATTATTACTTAAGCTTATTTAAAACTGACAAAAATAATATTTTAATTTAATAGAAGTTGATCATAGTATAACATCTGAAATATTTATACTGTGGCGTAGTACTAACGTTACGAGAAATGGACAGCGCGCGGAGTGTGAGACGCGCGGGCGGCCCCCCACACCTCACCTCCTAAAATCGTAGTTCGCGCGAAAATGCCTCGCCTTATATAATATAGTTATACTAAAGACATATATTTCCATCTTCGAAGTAAATGTGTAAATAATCGATTAAAAATATCGACATTGCACAGCCGATGAAGTTGAAGCGTACTGTGTACATGAACATCTCGTGCGTCGTAGTGTGCGTGCCGAAAGTGTGTTAGTTTTAGTAAATGGTGACACCTGTTTTGTATCGAATAAAGAAAGAATTCGCCTCTAGTCACAGGGCGACAAGCATGGACTTCAAAGCTCTGTGTTGTACATGAATGGGCCTAAGAAACTTGAGAAACGTTGAGCAAAAGCCGTCCTACATGAGGGGATAGCGTAGACTTTATCAGTTCTTCTTATATCTTCCTTTTGTTGGGAAGGGATGCAAATATAGATATTCGGCGTGTTGGCGCCCAACGTGGGAGCGGCGGGTCAATCGGCGAACTACGTACTTACAATGTAACGAACGGTTAGTTATTTCACGTGAAAAAACAGCCAAGCTACGAAGTAAAATGTTTAATAACTCACTTAACGCTCGCGGAAACTACGATTTAAATTATTAGGAAATAAAATGGCTTGAAATCGAAACGAACTAACGACCAAATTGAATAAAACTAAAATCGTGTAAAATTGTAGGTACTCACATTTCTGGCGACAACAGGCGCTCCAACAGACTCCGGGCGCATGGAGTCCAGTATCTCTGCGATGGACCGGTAGGGCCGCTGAGGCACGTCGCTGGGGCCTCCGCCCCCGCGACTATTATCCTATGAATATTAAAAAAACGTTATCAAATTTGCAATCAACTTTTAACTAATCTTAAAAGTTGTGAAAACCGTTAAAATTCAAGAATTTATATATCTTACCAAGCAATATTGGTATTCTCGACATTTAGACATTCCAAATTTAAAAAAATTAATTAAATACTCACAGGATGTAGTAGCGGCATCGATGCCGCGAAAACTTTCAGAAGTTCCAAACTGTCGAAGGAAAATTGGGCAGAGACACCTGCCGAAATGTATTCGCGTAGGCAACTCTCGAACGACTGAGCTGAGTATCGCGCGCCGTGAAGCAGGAAGCCATCGCATCCCTTCCACCAACATCCAGTCGCAGAAAATGTGGGGGCGGACCAATCACTGAGCCAGAATACGCTCCGCTCACTTTGCGCCACTACAGAATTTAGTCAGATAACCTTTTAAAGTTATTTAAAACATAACAAATATGTTAATAATATATAAAAGCTTAATTAAATTTGTTTCTCTTATCTTTAATGTTTGTAGGTATCATATTAAACACCAAAAACCATAATTGAATTTGATTTGAATTTAGGAGAAGATTTCCGGTTACGGTACAAGACCGGAAATAATCTTGTAGGTAAATTCAAATCCAATCTGATTTAATATAATACGAACGTGAAACAGAACTATTATGGCAATAAATAGAATAGTAAACTATCGAGTGTGTTAGAAAGTTTCTTTAAAACTTGATATAATGTAAGCTACAAGTGGAGGTTTGATGGCGCATGCTCAAATCAGACGCTCAATTTATTGACTTGCAACGCTATGATTCTTTTAAACTATTAACAGGAAGTCCACATACAAAGTGTTGATAATTTTATTTATGTAGATTCTAAAACATTTATAATTTCTTTATAAAATAATACTTCATTCGTTATTTTTTTAATAATTATTCCTCGCTTTTTAGTATTTTTTATCAGGCGTTGCTCGCTTTTTTGAGCCACGTGTTACGGCAAAAGATCTTTTGGATTGATTGGCTCTACCAAACAGAAAATAATAATTATAATCGATTCAAAGATAATCATAAAACAGTAACAGTAAAAGCACTGTTACAGAACTCGACACTTAAACAAATACTTATTATTTTTTTGTTTTATTCCGAGAGTTCTCACGTAAAATTAAAGAGGCATATTAATTAAGTAATATATACTTAATTAATAGAGGCATATTAATTAAGTAATAATAACATAAAACCATTAATCTTATAAAAGCTTGAATGTGTTTATGTTCGTTTATTTTTCACGTTCAAATGCCTTAACCGACTTGGAAGTAATTTGGTATGGAATTAGGTTAGGCCCTGACACATAGGTTAACTTTGACCCTGTATTAATGTGGGTAACACCGCGGTGCGCAGCTAGTATGTAGATTAATAAAACACATACATATAATCAGTACTTTTTTATTTCATTTTATAAACTTGTTTAACATAAACGCAGTTTTGAACCCGATCAAGATGTGCCTTCCTTCCTAAACAACTTTATAATTCAAATCTTTCTGCAGATTCAATGAAGTCGATCTATTGACAATAATTTTTATTAATTGGTACTACATGGACCTCAGTGAGGTCGTCAAAAATGTACATATGCTTAGATCTTTAAAACTACACAACGGTTTGATGCAGGTTTTCGTAATGGATAGTGATCTAAGAAGGTTTATGTGCGTAATTTTGCTGCTAAGCCACGGGCAAAAACTAGTAAAACATAAAATAGTTCATAGTTTATTTATTAACATTTCTAATATTTGAAATTGTCTGCGAGTTCCAGAACGTGATCGAAGAAAAGGAAAGCTGGTTGAAACCTTCGTGCAGTCGAAGTAGAGAGGGTGCCTGCTGCTACGTCGTGAGAGGAGCAAGCTGCTACGTCATGAGAGGAGCCTGCCGCTACGTCGTGAGAGGGCAGAGAAACCACGACACACCGACGAGCAACGGGGCGGGATCAACCACGGGCTTCGCACACCACGTACAAGGTCACGTAGTCCTTTATTTTCTTATAACGATTTTGCTAAAATAATTAATATTTTCTTGTAACGATGTAATGAAATAATGCCGCAGAGCATTTTTCGGGCAAAAATCAGAGAATAGATATCTGGTAGTAGTAGTAGTCGGCGAATGAGTTGCGATATACATTGGATGAGACTATAGGAGATCAAACTATTTATTTTTTCAGTTCAAGATTACAGGTATTGGCCAAGATTTTGTTGGACAGTCCAGTAATTTTATGTTGTTTCTATATCTGAGATGAGTGGCGGGTAAAGTAAGGGTAAAGTAAGGGTACTCTTACACTATTAATAAATAAATATTTTTCTGGTGTAACATCTAATAAATCTCATTTTTTGTCATTTCATCAAAATTAAAAGCCATGAAAGGTTTATAATGAAAGCTTAACATTTCATGTGTTTCAAGAATTTGTTATACAATAATAACATGACCACTGATTTGGGTAGTCTCCTATAGATATCTACGCCACAGTAGCATTCTGCCATAAAAAATTAGTCAATTTGCAAATACCGCCATTGCAAATATTTTTAAGATGTCCAATTTAATAAAAAAAATATTACAAAAAAGCTCACTAGGTGTACCTAGCAGTAAATAATTCCGTGTTTCTTGATTCATCCTACGTAGGTATTACCTACTCTTTGGGTATAACAAACATTTGTTTTTATTAACGCATCTCATTAGAATTAGCTAAGTCACGTTTATTTATTTTAACGGGGAACACTGAAAGCAATTGATATCGTGACATTCGTATACTTGACAGCTTTGTACGCAATGTCATGATTTATTTTATAGCTTCGATGCTAAAATTATTTAGCTATCTATAAAAATCATCTAGTATTAATTATATACAATATTAATTTAAAAAAACTTTTCGTGAATCTTAGCATTAATGATGCCGGTCCTAAGCCCGGATAAAGGAGGAAGGCACAAAGCTCGTGAAAATATTTTCTAGATAATTGCCATTTCGATAACCAACACTTTATCAATTTTATTTGTTTGTGTTTTTATGTAATATTGTCAAAATTGTACACATACTATAAATGGTATGTACCTCTAAGTCTCTCCGTTGTCATTCCTGAATCGGCGCGCCGGTCCATTAATTACTAACGGGACCGCCTAACGAATAGTAATGGTGAATTCAAGGTCTAGTTATCCCCCTAAGCAGTACCTACCATATAACTGTCACGTGGTCACAAACAAAAGGGATTTCCTAGACTTACCTATTCGTTAGGCGGTCAGCCCCTTAGTATTTATGTATATGTTACAGCGAAAGTAATAAATCCAGATATTATATATACTATCCAGCTATTATACATAATATCATATCAATTTAGACAAAGTGATAATTGAGACAAAATTAATCACATTAACCAGCTATTTTATAAAATATCTTGGAATACTTGGATAATGTAATAAAAAAGTAAGTTAAAGGTGAAAATTATTTTTTTTTATTTAAATATAAATATGAAGCATAAATATGTAGTAAGTACCTAACAATTTAGTCTCATTTTAAATAGTTATTGTAATAAGTATGTATTATATTTTATTAATTTTCAAAATATATATTCACGTTGATTAACATTGTTTATAAAAATTAACATTGATTATTGGATTTAAATTGTATGTTAAAAAATAAATTCCTTGTTCAATAGCCATAAGACAAAACTAATAAAACACAGAGATCAATACGAGTAATTTAACATTGCTTAGTAAAATTAAAATGGTTTACAAATCAATACGAGATGTATTTGGTATCACTCCTTAACAACTACAATATTAATATATTTAAAAACAACTGGCATGAAAATACAATAAAATTATTATTATTTATTCTTACAAGTAAGGCTTTTATGACATTTTGAGTTACACAAGAGGTTTGACTTTTTACATTTGCATCTATTAGAAACGCATTCCCCAGTACAGTTGCAATGCCGAAATCCTTGGCCACCAAGATGTGACTCTTTCTTTGCACATTCTCGGATAGTAAATTCAATATCAACTGTAATAAACGTATCTTTGCAGACAGTAAACTGATATTTTACTGAAGATAGAGCTAACATTTTATCAGCTTATTTTTCTTGCCCTGGTTTTTTTTTTGAAAGATTGTCCAATTTTATCTTTGATATCTCCAATTTCTGGACTGGCCTGTTAGCTTAGTTGGTAGTGGCTCTGCCTTCTAATCTAGAGGTCGCGGGTTCGATTCCCGCATGACACAAGTATTTATGTACTTTAAAAAAATATATATAATTACTTGTGTTGAGTATGGTTGTTTGTATGTATAATAAGTATGTATTTACAAAAGAAAAGTATATAAGTAATATATCCGTTATCTAGTACCCACGACACAAGCGTTTGCTTAGTGTTGGGCTAGATGGCGCTGTGTGCAATGTCCCGGAATATTTATTTACTTATATATTTATTTCTTGTTTCTTTTTAACGAGAAAGAAGGTATTATGTGAACTTTTAATCAGAGATTTGACCTCACAGGTATAGGTAGGCACTACCAACCTACTAAGAAATCACAAAGCCCTATGATAAGTTAATAGCTTAAGCTCAGAGTTAATTACCTATTACTAGGCTTAATAGATAGGTACCTAAGTACAATATGTACTTACCTAGCTTGTCCATACTTAGCATTCAGTATTTATAGCAAATAAAAAAATATAAGTTGGTAGGTACATTAGGAGTTAATACTTAAGTCTAACCTTTAATGTTAAAAAGTCCTACTTGGGCATACAATTAAGTAGGTATGTCTAATTTACAGTTATTTGAATAACATTTTTGGAAATGTCTATTATATAAGCTTAGGTAAGTAGGTACTATAGTTACCTTCAAATGTTGCGATAAAAAATAACATAAAAGACATCCCTTGGTTTACCAAATTCAACCAAAATTGATACAGCATCTAACTATGCATTTATTTCCAGGTGATGTGACCAGGCAAAGGGAAAGTTCTCGAAGAAGCCAAGATCACATCATCCATTCCATTTATTTACCATATCAATTTAATTGCAATCTAATTGTTGGTTATCTACCTACCTATTTAATTGTAAAGTTACAGATTATGAAAAAAAGTCTAGTTATGGAGATTCATTCTGTGTTTTAAACCTACCCCTGGGCACAGTCCACAACTGTAGGTATATAAATAGTTACTTATTTACTTTAAAAGATTATTAGAAAATTATAATTAGGTTAAAAAAAACAATCAAGATTAAGATATTAGCTTATGAGAACACTTTATTAGATAAATAATAAGTTTATACATACTTACTTGAATAAAAATTAATAAATTAGATAATCAGTCCACTATTGTTCTCAAAATTCTCAGAAAAAAACTCTCTTGAAAGTTGAGGTGAGCTGGAGAATGTTCAAAGTCATGCAGGAACATCAGTAGGTATAGATAGTGAGACACAGTTACACTAGAAGCAGGCTTCCATGGATTTTCAAGTTTCCTTAGTGACATTATTCTGTACTAAATAAGTAATGTTTCATTTGAAGTAAACAAGATAGGTACCTACCTAAGGAGTTTATCAAATAAAATTCTGCCTGTCATCAATGCTAGTTGGTTTATTTTTCCTAGTTTTTCTGCTCTGCTTTGGTGGACTAACTATGTACCTACATGAAGGTAGAAGCTATCTATTAGACTCAAAGTTATTTATGTAGAACAAACCTAAATTTTAGCAAAAGAAAATAAAACATTGTAAATGATCTCATTCTTGATGACATTGTTGGCTACATACAGAATGGCAAGAACTGACTAAAAGAAAGGGTTAGAAGTGGTCATCATTATTAGCAGATTCTAGTAGATTCTGCTTGAACATAGCATATAATAATTGTACCTAAGTAAGTAGGTACTTACCAGTGCTATATATACTTTTATCGTTTAGCCACCATCCTTGCCTTCTTTGAGGTTATTTGAAGAGGTAATCTATTTCTTTATTTTAACAGGAAATTAATTTCTGATGAGATGATATAGGTACAACTCAATACCTACAGCAGTTATGTACTGAACCACACGAAACCTAACAACGCGTGATACTTAAGCTCCTTGGTGATAAGCATTACCATGGATAAATTGGTATTTTCATTCATTATATCGCTGCATCAGGTTCCAAATTGATTTTGTAACGCAGACTAGTTAGAAAATGATACCTAACCTACGCGTTCGAATTGAGAATAAAGATGGCGTAACCAAACCAAAATAAATCCAAAACGAAATCGTGCATGTACACGATATCCTATCCGTACACAAAAATTAAGAAAATTTTAAACACTCCTACAAGCAAACAAGCACCCAGTAGATCTAGACACCTGTTTTTAAATAAGTAAGCAGGTACTATAGCTCTCGCCAGATTGGTACTGCGTGAGAATAGCCAAAACAAACAAACTATTACTTATTCCATGGCTTCACGCAGTTTACTACATTGATAAAAACCTAAACACATTGACAGAATTTCTACTCACACACAGAAAATTTTATATTTTTTCAAAGAAAAGGGATATTGCCAGAATACAGAAAATATTAGCGTTCAATCAAATTAAAGACAAGTATTGAAGCAAGTATTCGAGTTTTTCGACATCTACGGAAATAGTAGTACAGACCAGTACAGATGACAAATATTTTCAAATTTTTCATTGATTTCTTGATAGAATGAACTAAACCGTATATTTGTTGTCTGTTTAGAATGAACAAAATGAACGTTGTTATGAACATGTTCATTCGCGACTGCGTGAAAATAACTGGTCCGGACTCCGGAAAAATCAATACATTCGTAAAGTTTTGCGAAGATTGTTCAATACACATTTGAAAAGAATTCTGTTTAATATTTTGTTATGTTACTTTTGCTGGGTGTTCGTACCTCAATTAGGCTTACGTCGACAGTAAACAACACGTCCGAGGCTTCACATGTCTGGAATACATCTCTGGACCGTATCAGCATCAGCTGGTGCTGGTAAATTATTCACACAAACCTGGACAAATTCGTTTCAAAAATTCTGTTTAAACGCATTAGAATGTTGGGGCGAAAGCAAAGCCTGAAAGGAGAACAAGTGCTTGCAGACTATGGCCCTGAAGAGTCGCTAAATGAGAGCGCCGATATAGAGTGGGTCAATAAGGTAAGAAGATTAAAATATCTAATCTACATTTTCTAAATTAATCTAACCAGTTTCTAATCAACAATATTGGTTTCAGCTATGGGTTAGACGGATTTTAAGGCTTTGCGCCCTTTTAAGTTTGCTATCAGTTTCTTTGAACACACCAAAATCTTTTGAGAAGTATCCTTACCTGCAAACCGTTACTTTTGTTGTGGACTGCTGTGTTACTCTATTATTTACTGCAGAAATGATCGCCAAGATGCACATTAGGGGGATTCTAAAGGTTGGTACTTATAAAGAGCTATTTGTCTTATTTAGTCTTGTTTTCTAATAAAGAATGAATGATTAATAAGTGTTTACCTGCCTTTAATGTTCAGATGACGTTTCAGGGCGAAGCAGCCTACCTAAAAGACCATTGGTGTCAGTTTGATGCATCCATGGTGTTCTTCCTGTGGGTCTCCGTACTTCTTCAGATGTTTGAGTTGACAGGGATAGTGCCAAGATATAGCTACCTTAGTATACTGAGAGCCCCAAGACCTTTGATCATGATAAGGTTCCTCAGAGTCTTCCTGAAATTTTCAATGCCAAAGTCGAGGATCAATCAGATATTCAAGTAAGCTGTTTGAAAAAATCTTTTGTTAATAAATAACTTAATATTACAAAAAAAATATATTTAAGTAAACAAAATAATTTTTTGGCCAGATTACCTAATGCAAGATATTTATTATGTATTCTTTCTTCCACAGGCGTTCCAGTCAACAAATATACAATGTCACTCTGTTCTTCCTGTTTTTTATGTCACTGTACAGTTTACTTGGAGTCCAGTTCTTTGGTGAACTTACACATCATTGTGTTCGGAATACTACACACCCTGGGTAAGTATAAGAAATAAAATAAAATTGCCATTTATTCATTTACTGTATTTGTGTGAGGCACTAAGTAAAATATATTATAGAAAAAAACTGGTAGTACTCAAAGTCAGGCAAGAGAAACAAAGGTAAAAATATACTATCTAAAGTAATCTTTCTGATAACAAAATTGGCAATTTTTGAAATCCACCCTTGTAATATGTTAGTAAAAATCTGAGAATTTGTATTGTTTATATATTTCAGTGAGATAACAATAAACTCCCTGGCCATCCCGGATACATTCTGTTCCCCTGACCCTGACTCTGGATACCAGTGCCCTCCGGGAATGAAATGCATGAAGCTCAACCTATCTAAGTACATAATGGGATTCAATGGGTTTGAAGAGTTTTGTAAGTAAATAGGATAGATTACATTTATTGAAATGATAGGACTGAAGAATACATCACTACATAGTATAAAGCAAAGTCGCTTCCCACGTCTGACCCAATCTGTATGTAATATGTAGGTATGTATGCTTAGCTATACATATAAAACTGCACAACCGATTTTGATGCAGTTTTTTGAATAGATAGAGTATTTTTAGAGGAAGGTTTATACATATAATAATGTGTGTGAAGCCACAGGCATAAGCTAGTGTAAAATAAAATATACATGCTCACATTAAAATACTTGAATAATAGTTTTTTGTTATTTTAGAAACTGTAGTAAATTTGAGCAGCCATTATTACTTCATAATATATATTTCTGAAAGTCGTATTATTTTTTCAGCCACAAGTATCTTCACAGTGTACCAAGCATCCTCTCAAGAAGGCTGGGTGTTCATCATGTACCGAGCTATCGACTCCTTACCAACTTGGCGATCAGCACTCTATTTCAGGTATATCTTTAAACATCTATGCTTCTATAATTAATCAATATTTCAAGTCAAAGTCTGTGTGTTGGTTTGTTAATCTGTTAGTTTTCACGCTGCGTAGCAACGCATCGTCGACTTTTTAGTACAGAGGTAGTATAGGGACCCGAAGAATTCTACAACTTTTTATCCCAAAACAACACAAGCGAAGACATGTGCACTCACTACTTTTGGTCAAAAGCAACACATTTTGTTCTGCGACGTTCGTTCTATTGAATTGAAAATATTATAATAAAAAATAAATTTATGTATGTTTATATTATGTATATCAGTTGTTCCATACTAAATGTTCATCACCCCTTGACAAAATGCTTGGAGAAACAACCATTTCTTCTATAATTCAACTGCAATAAACAAACTTTGCTTGCAGCACAATGATCTTCTTCCTGGCGTGGCTGGTCAAGAACGTGTTCATAGCCGTCATCACGGAGACCTTCAACGAGATCCGGGTGCAGTTCCAGCAGATGTGGGGCGTCAGGAACCCCATCACCAAGGGGAGCACCACGCAGTTCTTCACGGGAGACGATAACGGGTGGAAACTGGTCACTATTGACGAGAATAAACACTCAGGTGCATATAGCATTGACACATAGAGAACTGCCCTGATGAATTAGTTCTATGGGGGTGTAACAACCCTCAGTTATGAGGAAATGTGACTCAGAGAGAGAGACTTGAAGCATTGGATTTTCTACTGGTGCAAAAAATTGCAGAATTATCTAAAGTCGTATTCGTAAGGGGCTTATAAGCTAAAGCATTATGGAAATGTACAGCGTAGGTAACTGATAAAATTTACGAGAAACCTTTTAAATATTGGTTTAAAAAAACACTTATAAATTTTGTTTCTATCAACTCAAAGAAATGAAATCAGATGTTCTATGACAAACTTTGCTCGGTGACTCGAGACGAAATTTGAACGTGCCTTTGTCTTACAATAATCATGTTGCTCATAAAAGTCAATACAATAAGCATGTAGGTAGAAGACATAAACCGGTTGTAAATAATAATGATGGTCAACAACATACGCGAATTACACGTGAGTGAAAACCGTTTTAGTTAACATATTAATAATGATGGTGGTTACAGGAAGTGCCCCCGAGATCTTCCACAAGATGCTCCGCTCGGCGTACTTCCGGCTGCTGGTGATGGGAGTGGTGCTCGCCAACGGCATCATCACCGCCACCATGAACTTCAAGCACGACGGGAACCCGCGCCAGTTCTTCTACCAGAAATACTACTATATTGAGGTACAATATCACATTGAGTTTCAATATGAGTCCATCCAAAAGGTTGCCTGGAAGAAATCGCCTAAGGCGATAAGGCCGCCCAATGTGCAACATTTTAATTTAAGTATATTTTTTCTGTTTTGTAATTTCTGTGTTTTATGGTGTACATTAAAGTTATATTCTATTACATATACTCGTATCTACTATGTCTACTTTATCCATCCTACAGCAGGTCCACCAAAGACTTGCTTTTCAAATGATGTGTAGAGTGGCACTCGCTTAGCGGTGAAGGAAAACATCGTGAGTAAACACTTGTATCTGCCCAAGACGTAAGGAGGGAATCGAACTGCACAGGTACAGTCTATCATATAGTGAAGCAAGTCGTATCGTATGTTGTATTAGCAGCCTTACACAGTGATTTGCTCTAACATCTGAGAGCATATAAAATATTGATCGTTGCTTCGTGTATGACTATTATTTTATTTTTATCACTACTCCAAATGATTCAAAGTAAGTAAAACTGTGTCCTGTTATTGTCCCGATTCAGTAAGTAAAAAAAACATTTTCATAACTTGTATTTTTTATTTTAGATTGCCTTCACAATTTTCCTGGACTTAGAAGCGTTGATAAAAATCTGGTGTCTCGGCCTGAAGGGATATTTCAAACATTCAGTTCACAAGTTTGAGCTACTGCTGGCTATCGGAACGACCATACACATCATACCGCAGTTTTATATGTCTGGCTTCACATACTTTCAAGTAAGTTATTTTTAATATATATTTTTTATTTTCATACGTTCTTCTGCAATTTTTTTTTAATGTCTTTTTTTAAGACTAATTCTTAAAAAATATTCCCTAAAGATCTGGAGTTATTTTTCTTGATGTTAATCTAAATGCATTTAAATTTTAATGCTTCGTATTTTTTTGTTATATAATTATATTGTAGGCTTAAAGCTGGCCACAAAAAAACAAATGGCTTATTAAAAAAAAGATGTATTCAAAAAACGTAACTACAAAAGTGTAAAGCAGTTCAAAATATAGTTCCGCAACTAGCCGCTAGAATTCAAGTCAATGTCTTTATTGCAATCACATATTATGTTACAATTAAGCGTTTGCTGAGTGTGGAGCTAGATGGCGCTGTGTGTAATGACCCGGAATATTTAATTATTTAATTTAATGCGAATCTATACACAATTTTTTTCCAATTATTTTACTCATTTTTTTTTACAAAGAATGCGTTTGCACTTGACCGTAATTCGCCTGATGGTAAGCAATCGTTACGGTCTAGGATGGAACGCGCTTACCCAGTAAAAACCGATTCACTCTAGCTTTGAAGATCGCAATTCTCGGAGAAACTCACCACCATTTGTGGCACTAGAGTAGTTTATGTAAGTAATGTAATTAATTTTTCATCCCACCATCTCGGAAAGAGTATTTTTGCTCTTCAATATCTGAGTGCAAAAGCCGTTTTTATTCTCTAGAGGATAAAGTAAATTGAATTTAGAACATCGTTTGTTACAAGTTTTTGAATTAAAAAAAATCATTAAACCTATTTACTGCTACCTCTATGGTGCCGAATAAATCATACAACTTTTTTTAAATTTGTTAAAAACTCAGACTCGGAACCTTCTTGGTGTTCTTTTTTTCAATTTTCTTTGTACGCGGTTCTTTACGCGGCATATTTTCACGTCATTGTTAAACCTTATATTAAAAACAAGAAACTTGAAAACCAGTGAAAAAACTAAAATGAGTGATTCTAGCGACGAGGAAGTTTGTTTGACGCCAACAGAATTGACTGAAACTGTTAATAATGCGCAAATGAGCTTTCTCCCTCAACAATCACGCGTTTTGCATTTAGTCATTTCCTCGCTGAGGTGGAATGAAAAGTTACGTGTTGCACTCGAGTGCAAAGATTTTTCACCTCGTGCTCTTTTGATTCCCTCGCTAACGCTCAGGATTCTAATTTTGAATCACTCGCTGCGCTCGTGATTCAATTTTAGAGTCCTTCGCTTGCTCGGTCATCAAAATTGAGCACGCGGTTAAAAAGCAACTTTGCACTCTTGTATAACAAATAACTATTGTTTTATATGTGTGTGACAATAAAGAGTTATCTGTCTATCTATCTATCTAAACTCAGTCTGTTGATGTCACTTCCAGGTGCTCCGCATAGTCCGGCTGATCAAGGCGTCCCCGCTTCTGGAAGGGTTTGTGTACAAGATCTTCGGTCCTGGCAAGAAGCTCGGCAGCCTGATTATCTTCACCATGTGTCTGCTCATCATCAGCTCATCCATATCCATGCAGCTGTTCTGCTTCCTCTGCGAGTTCACCAAGTTTGAGACTTTTGATGAGGTAAGGATGATACCTACCTATTGACTATTACAACTTAGAAAACTATTGTTGGCAGCATGACAGGATGATTATTTTAAAATATGAAAGAGGAAAAATATGATTTACAAATCCATTATATTGTATGGCAATTAGAATATCTCTGAAATGATGTGTACAACGATCTTTTGATCTTAAACTTTTTATCGGTAAATAAGCGAAAATAATTACGACCGGAAGGATCGGCAGTTTAAGTTAAACAACCATAGTGCGGGTTTAGCACTTTACAAAATAACCCATGATCTTTTGAGCGTTGTTACGACTAAAATGTTACATAGTTTGTATTAGATAATTACATCATTATTTTATCAAAGTTCATCTCACATGTATGTGTAGTAGCAACAAAAAAAACATAAAAATATACCGTGAATTTTCTTCGTATTTCCGACCCGATTTTACAGGAAAATGCACTCGCTTCACGCGGCTGTGGCACGAAACGTGTACTTGTATATTATCTTTATATTTTATTGTGTTCTGTATCTCTTGTTGTTTTGTGTCCCAATAAATGTATTTTATTCTTTATTCCTCATTAACTTTGCTCCCTCTCTGTTGCAGGCCTTCATGTCCATGTTCCAAATCCTGACGCAGGAGGCGTGGGTGGAGGTGATGGATGAGACCATGGTGCGAACGAGCCAGACCCTCACGCCGCTCGTGGCGGTCTACTTCATATCCTACCACTTGTTCGTCACCTTGGTAAGATGGCCTACAGATAGATGGACGAGACCATGGTGCGCACGAGCCAGACCCTCACGCCACTCGTGGCGGTCTACTTCATATCCCACCACTTGTTCGTCACATTGGTAAGATGGCTTACACTGCAGCTAACTAGCTAAACAGCCTTTAGTAAATGACGCCGTTTGGCTGTCTTTTTGAATGTTAATCAGCCGTGGCATTCAAAAACATCATACCATTATGTAAATGGTCTTCTTCGTATCGAATGAGAGTGGCCAACTCTGGTGTCGAGAGTTTATTAAGCCGCCCTAAGGGCCTCTGACACGGCTTACCGACTGCCGTACTAGACAAACCGCTGGGGCCTACAATTTAACGTGTCATCCGACCCACGGAAATGGTTAAATTGGTTCATTGATGATGTTTTTAAAAGCCGCAACGAAGCGATGGATAATTGTTACTTTTGGTGTGGCAGTACTAATAGAGTCCTAAATGTTACAAAAGTTAGATACTTATAATCCCGAACGAAGCAGTACGCTTGCGCTTAGTCTCGCACCAGTGCTTAGCAAAATAAGCTAATAATAAACTAATACTTCTGCTATAAATTCGTCCTGTCATCCTCATAAATGACAATTTTACATCCAATCCGCAGATAGTGCTCTCCCTCTTCGTAGCGGTAATCCTGGACAATCTGGAGCTGGACGAGGATATAAAGAAGCTGAAGCAGCTGCGATATAGACAGCAGAGCGCGGAGATCAAGGAGAGCCTCCCCTTCCGGCTGAGGATTTTCGAGAAGTTCCCAGACAGCCCACAGATGACACGACTGCATAAAGTACCCGGGGACTTTAACCTGCCTAAGGTATCTATAATCTACCTCATTAATATACCTACATGTTGAAATTTGGAGTTAAGTATTCAATTTTTTCTGGAATCCCTTCTCTGCTGTTTCCTTTAGACGTGGATAACTCGGTTTCTCTCACTTTGAAATATATTGGTTGGATCGGGAATTGTAAATGTAACAGTTAGTAGTTAGTAAATTCAAAAAAAAACCTCATGGAGACAAAATGGATTCGAATATTTGAAACCTAGTGGAAAAAAATAAGTACATTTTTATTTTAAGTCTTTTTTTCTTCGGGTAAACAATAGGTTGGTGTATGTTATCTTATCTCTGTGCCTGGTAAAGACGGCAACAATCGCATTAGTACTCGACCGTTTACAATCTCCCATACTTGTTCTTACATTACATTCAAACTGTATTTTTAATTTAATGATACTTAACGTCTGAAAATAATAATACATCCTTTGGTATCGATTTATTATTGTGTCTAGGTCCGCGAATCCTTCATGCGCCAGTTCGTATGCGAAGTAGAAGGCGAAGAGGAGGGCGCGGCTCGCTCGGCCGGGGACGTGTCTCGGCGCGCGTTCGAATACATCGGCCAGGCCAAGATCTCCTTCCCGTACCGCAAGCGGTGTCTCGTCAACACGCTCATGGTGGCGCCACCGTCGCAGCGGCCCAGCTCCGCGCTCCGGAGACATGTTGTCAGCTCTATTATCGAGTGAGTGATACCGGTACCTATATTTTAGTTGGTGTTTTACGCACAACAGATACGGTTTAGTCATAGCCAGTCTAATGTAAACCGTGAATTGTGATTTGTCTCTTTTTATTATTTGTCTAACTTGTTTTTTTTTGTTTAAACTTGATTTAAGTATTTATTTTTATAACGTATTAATTTTTTCTTGCAGGTTTTTGTTTTCATCGGTCGTCATGTTGCAAAAGGTTTTTTTCTTTGTTTTATCCTGCTTTTAAAGAATTTATTTATTTATTCGAATTTGAATTTTAATCTGAACAAATACGACATATGCAGTCTTTATTATTATTTTTCGGAACAAAGAAAGGAAATTTCTGATTTTTAATAGAACATCTATTTACAGGGACTCCAACAACCATCGGCCATTGCTAGGAGACTCCGCAATGCTGGCCACTGGCGGGAAAGGTCTCAAGCCGCAAGGAACTATATCCAGCGCTAAACAACTGCGAGTGGACCAGAAAAAGTACGTATACTACTTGTTTTTTTTTCGTAATTATAAAGCAAACATTTAGAATTCAATAGAATTTGTAGAACTTCTTGTTTTACTAAGGCACATGTTCTTAGTTCATCTTCAGTTTACCTCTCATTTGTCTAACGAACCAAAAATTGTCATCATCAAGACATACAACTAAACATATCAATTGTCTTCTTTTTTCGAAGACGTTGGCAACGTGAGCCAAGTTTTTACCCAAAATATGATCATCATAGAAAACTCCTTGTTTACTGACTTTATATTGTTTCCCAGATTCGGTTCCCGCTCTATCCGTCGCTCCGTCCGCAGCGGGTCTATAAAGCTGAAACAGACATACGAACATCTGTTAGAGAACGGAGACATCGGAGCGGCTTCTAGAGTGGTGCCGTCTTCTCGCGCGAGACCGCCTTACCTGGACATACGGCTCCTGCAGGCTAAGAGGCAACAGGCTGAAATGCGGAGGTAGATATACTATACGATCTTTATTTTGTGTAAGAAAAACCAGTTAAAAGACCATGCAAAATAGAAAAGTCAATCAAAATTGGTTATACGCGTTGTGATTTAGAAAATTTTCGCCGGATTTATTAGCACAAACATCTGTTAGAGAACGTAATTATATACTCTAAAATACTTACTTAAATATATAAACATACTAGGCGAATCGTTGTACTTGCTTCATCTGCGGACACACATTCAGAGAACCACATTTTGAATTAAAAAGTCTATAATCATTGCACTGTGTATGTGTCATATAAAATTAAATAAATAAATTAATGATTCCAGGAACCAACGCGAGGAAGATCTTCGTGAGAACCACCCTCTATTCGACACCCCTCTACTGATAGTTCCGCGCGAGTCTCGTTTCCGCAAGATTTGCCGCGCTATAGTGGAAGCACGATACGACGCGCGACTGCGGGACCCTGTAACTGGGAACGAGAGGAAGGTGCATTATAAGAGCTTCCAGTGAGTTATTTTTCTAATTGTAATTTTCTCCTTAGTTCTGTTTGACGTGTCTGTAAACGGCGAATGAGCAGAAGAAAAACCGAGTTTCGTCTTGAAAGTTCTATTACATGGCGCACACTGGAACAGATCATCTACTTTGTATGTAGGTATAAGTGTGGAAAGGTGTGGACCTGGTCTTTTTCATGAGTCGCTTAGGCTTATTAAAGGTGAAGATCTTTAATAATGGATCAAGTTTCATTCCAAATTACACTTAAATCCGTAACTGATTATTCCACATGAGTCGCGCTTCGAAAATTTGCAAAAGCTAATCGGTTTGCTACATACGATATGGCAAAGTTACTTTAGTACTGTTTTATTACAATTGTAATAAAACATTTTGTACCCAAATAAAGTATTTCTTAAACGCGATATATTTGTTTCCAGCAACTTCCTGGGCCTGGTGACGTACATGGACTGGGTGATGATCATGGTGACCACGCTGTCCTGCCTCTCCATGATGTTCGAGACACCCACCTACAGAGTCATGGAGAATTTCGTACTACAGGTAATCAACCTTGTATTCTCTATTGATGAACTCAGTATTTGCCTATCAAACTATTTTTACACTTTGATGTTTTTAATCTCTCTCTCTCTCTCTCTCTCTCTCTCTCTTGAGTCGTATTCCTCATGACTGGGGGTCGTCACTCCCCCGCAGAATTAATTAGTTAGAAGAGTTTTTTTTGGCAGATACACCGTAGTGGGCGCTCAGATCCTTCCACGGAAGACACATTTCCTCGGATATTGTGGTCCTCAAACATATCGGTTTCCTCACGATGTTTTCCTTCGACGCTGAGCGAGTACAAATCCACACATAACTTGAAAATACAAGTCATTGGTGTAGGGTTGGATTCGAACCAGGGTGCGTCTGGATGAAAAGCAGACACTGAAACCGCTAAGCCACACCCGCTTTTAATATTTTTTTGTTAATTGTAATATTTTAATTTCGGACAATCGTTTGCTTGTACTACACTAAATTTGCTAAGCTAAATATTCTGATATTCCCATGTACTGAGGGTCACTTTTATTTTCAGATTGCCGAGTATGGATTTGTGATATTCATGAGTCTGGAGTTAGCGCTCAAAATACTGTCGGATGGATTGTTCTTCACTCCTAAAGCTTATCTGAAAGATGCGGCCGCAGTTTTGGATGTGTTTATTTATATTGTAAGTAGAACAGATATTGTATTATAAGATAACTAGATAAAGTTGTAAAAAAATACCGGTATTTATTTTATTACACATTTTTGTATAATTTGACTTGGAATATTTTATTATTATTTACTTCTTGGTTTATACTGCAACTGTCACCCATATGGGCGTATTTTCGACTTAGCATGTATTATTTTATGAAATTAAATTAAGGAAGATAAGAATATAGTCCTAAATTATACAGTTGGTTAATTATATCGACCCCACAATAAAGCCTGAAACTATTTCAAATACTATAATTCATCGAAATAATAATAATAATTACGAACAGTTTTATGACTGTCTTGGTTGCTTCTGTAATGTTGCCGTTCGGTTAGTACCTACTAAATATTTATTTCGCAACCAGGCTCGGCGGGCCTACCGCTTAAGAGTAAACTATATAATTGCTATCGTTTATGACGCCACTTCAATCATGGACGTAATAATAAGCAGGACTGAGTACTAAGCAAAAAATCTCCATATTTTGCTTTCGTAAAACAAACTTTAAAGCGTAGTATTTAAGACATAGTTTTAAGCTACATGTGCAGGGGCAAAACGTTTCAAGCAAGATGGGTAAGTATAACGGAGGCCGTTTGTCATTTTCTAACACTTGCCATGCGGAAAAAAGTTGGCAGTTAGTAGAAAATTAAAATAATTGTTTTCGACAATTAATGACATTTTCATCTTATAACGTTAGTTATTTATTTAATTAAAATTCACGAGGTACTTTGTATTTTATCCATTCAACTTTAAAATAAACAATTATAATCCATTTCATATAGCAAGGCACCTGTGACACATATAAAACGTCACTTGTCAATATCATTTTGACAATTGTAATGATGTACTGCAGTAATTCGAATTAGAAATTTACCGATTATCGATTGTAGTTACTTATGGCTATTTTCATCTGCCTATCCTAAAAATGTTATGTGAATTACCGACAATCACAAAATAATATTCGTCGAACCCACAATAAATTCCTACAGATAAATTAAGGAAGGGACAAATTGAAAAGAAGAAAAGAATACAGTTATGATAAAAAATATTTATTTTAAAAAGGCTGCCTCGGCAACGGCATTTCATCATCGGTGCTTTCGTCATCGCTTGATGAAGATTGTAAATTTATAATTAAAATATTTTTTATAATATTGCTAGTATTGCCAGTATAATATATATGAAGCCAAAATATATATTAAATTATTCAAATGAAATTATGATACACAAAAATTTTATATTTTTCGCTATATTTTTTATGATACAAAACTCATAAATACCTTCCTTAATTATTTAATATAAAAAATCGCATAAAATCATTGTGCTTGAAGTACATAAATCATTATCTCTGATAGATCAAAATGATAAATACTTGTTTTTGCGATATTATTTTTGATGTCAAAAATAATCGATTACCAAGTCCCAACCCTACGAAAATGACGTCAAAATTAGCAGTAGTACGTAACTTTGCTGTGCGATGTAATTTAATATTTTATTTTTTTGTAACATTGAATGCGAGTATGTACACGCGAAAAATACCCTTTATTTGATGTCTTATAATTTTTTTGTTAACTTACATAATGTTTTCACTAATAAATAGAAATATTTCAATATGACCATGACGTCACAATAATTTATGTACATGTTCTTTTACGTTCTACTGACCTGTCACAGGTGACTTGCTATATGAAATGGACTATAGTATATATTTTTTGTCCCATGGATCAAGAATATCATGGTCACCGACACTAGACCGATAGCAATGATATAGTTTACTCTTAGGCGGTAGGCCCGCCGGTCTACCTATTGATATCAATTAAAACTAATAAGTATCCATTGTTTGTATCGCAGGTGTCGCTCACGTTCCTGTGCTGGATGCCGGTGCGCGTGCCGCCGGGCTCGGGCGCGCAGATGCTGATGATCCTGCGCTGCGTGCGCCCGCTGCGCATCTTCACGCTGGTGCCGCACATGCGCAAGGTGGTCTACGAGCTGTGCCGCGGCTTCAAGGAGATACTGCTGGTGACTATATAAAGAGATAAATTTATTAATAATTTGTACAATTACAGAAAGAAAGAAAGAAAATTATATTTATTGAGACACACACAAACTAGATAAGATATTAAATCGGGCGTTACTTTGCTAAAATCCATTGTAAATGAAACTCTGGAGAAATATGTAGTGTTTTTCCGCTGCGACTCCTCCGAGCTCCTTAACCGACTTCAAACAACAAACTTGATGGTTTTTAGGTGTGTTCCTCCATATACCACCGCCACACCTCTCCTCCTAACCAAAGTGGTCTCCGTGGCTCTCAAGATGTTACCAACACCGCACCTTGTGTCTTTAAGTTTCGTAGTTCTCCTTCGACAAGATATTCTCGTCGACTCGCCTCTCCACGAGTCATCCTCAGGACGTATTAACTCCTCGAACGTCAGTCCGAAAATAAGAAAAAACACTACATATTTCCCCAGTTTCATTAATATAAACTAGTAAAAAAAGTAAAAAGTTGTTTATTTCATTGAAAGCTTAGTATAGGGCTAGATGGCGCTGTGTGATATGTCCTGAAATATTTATTTATTTACTTTTCATAAATTGTTACTTATAGTGGATATAGAATTTCATTTTCGGCGAAGGAAAATATAGTGAGGAAACCGACATTTTTAAAGACCACGATTAAATTCTGCGTAGGAGTAACGACCCTCAGTCATGAGGAAATACGACTCAAAAGATAGAATTTCTTTAACTTATTTGGAAATGAGTAAAAATAATCACGACCGACTGGATTCGAACCTGCGTCTTTATGGAAGCGCCACCACGTCTTTACCATTCGGTGACTGTCATACGGAGAAAAAATATGTAGCTTGTTTTTATTAAAGTGAAACGCAGAACGCGAAAAACGCAAAAAAAAATATGAGTATCTTTTTTAATTTCAAAGCATCAATTAATGTAGGTACTTGTTATATTTTAGGTATCGACATTGCTAATACTGCTGATGTTCGTGTTCGCAAGTTATGGTGTTCAACTGTATGGTGGAAGGTAAATACCACATCTCATTTCCATAACAAGTTCTCATCATCACAAATTAAAGGGCAAGGCCTTTGTCTGTGGAGTATGCGCCATCCTTCCGATCTTCTGCCAATTCCTTGACCTCCTTATACGACATGACGCCCGCCTTTGGTCCATATACATATGACCTTCTCGGCCTTCCTCTTTCTCTTTGTGCTTCCAGTTAAACATAATTGAGGGAAAACAATTTTAGATATAAAAACAATGTGGTGTCTAATATCTTCGTGTTATGTAAATATAATGGATAAGATACAAGACTTTTTTGGTAAAAATAAAATAGCTAATAAATAAATTTATTTGTCTCAACGCATTCAATGCCCTCTTATTTTGTATGTCTATTTATACATGCGCCATTTTGAATTTCAATTTACGAAGCGTATTGAAAAGCATTCTTGCGTTCCGGGCATGTCGTTAATTCTCCGAAAACGCAAAGACACGCTATGAGCAGTCAAAGCGTTAATGACACAGCCCCATATTTTAGCTTTACTACGATAGTGAAAAATAATCATAATCATCTTTATTCATAAAAAAAGTATTACATGTCAACAAAAAATATATTACGAGTAAAATAACTACAATTTCCTAGGTAGTTTCTGTATTGTAAAAAGAAATTAAATATTTAATTTAAATATTCCAGACTAGCCCGTTGCAACGACCCCACGATCGCCCGGCGCGAGGACTGCGTGGGCGTATTCATGCGGCGCGTGTTCGTCACCAAGATGAAGCTGCGCCCCGGCCAGAACGAGACCTTCCCCTCCATGCTCGTGCCGAGGGTCTGGTGAGTTTACTTACTTACTAGGCTGGCGCACCGACCAAAACTGGTTCCTGGCCTCCGACGTCAAGAGACGCCAATCCGACCCAGGCCCTGTATGCTACACAGGCATAAAGCTCGCACAGGTCCCTCTCCACCAGGTCACTCTAGCGATACCTGGGACGACCGACTGGACGACGACCTAGATATGCTCGCTTGACAGCACGATCCGAGTCCATCCTGTCTAACTGGCCGAGCCAGCGAAGTCTATGCTAGTCTATGTCTGGCGAGTTTATTATATATTTTTTTGGATTGAGTTTGCACTTGGCCGTAATTCGCGTGATGGTAAGCGATCTTTACGGGCTAGGATGGAACGTGTTTGCTCAGGAATCATATCTCGGAATAGGAATCAATATTATTCTACTATTTACTGAGAACATGTAAAATCTGGGTACATGTGTCTTTGTCTAATCAATTTATGTATGCTACATAATAAAATAATAGAAAATTATAATATAACAAAATTATATGTGATTTTTCTTTTCAGGGCAAACCCAAAACGGTTCAATTTCGATAACATAGGCGACGCATTGCTGACATTATTCGAGGTACTATCGTTCAAGGGCTGGTTGGATGTTAGAGATGTCTTGATCAAAGCATTAGGACCGGTAAGTTTACATTTTATATTTTATTAGTTAGATGGATAAATATTCGTTATAGTGGTTTAAAGACATAATTCTAAAACCTAATATCAAAATGATCAAACCTAAAAAAAATGTACAATATATTTATTACTACTATCAAAATTACAAGTCAAATATTAATTAAGGAACGAATTGCGGTAAAAATATTATTTTTTAAATCAGTTCGAGAACGTTGTTGTAATAATGTTACAAAAATTACAAAAAAATAATAAGAACAAGAATGATGAAGTAAATTAACCAACTAATTAAATATGTTGTTGAACTAATGCGTTTTTTGTTCAATCTTGAAAGTCGAATAAACTGTTTATGTTTTCTGCAGATGCACGCGATCTACATCCACGTGTACATATTCTTGGGCTGCATGATCGGTCTGACTCTGTTCGTGGGTGTCGTCATCGCCAACTACTCCGAGAACAAGGGCACGGCTCTGCTCACTGTCGACCAGAGACGGTGGTGAGTGTTTTACCATGGTAGTAGTAGTATCATTACTGACTGGCCTGTTAGCTTAGTTGGTAGTGGATCTGCCTTCTAATCTAGGGGATGCGGGTTCGATTTCCGTGGGACAAAAAAAAATCTTGTGTTGAGTCTGGTCGTTTTTATGGACAATAAGTATGTGTTTACAAAGTAAAAGTATATAAGTATTACATCCGTTATCTAGTACCCACGACACAAGCGTTTGCTAATTGTGGGGCTAGATGGCGCTGTGTGCAATGTCCCGGAATATTTATTTATTATATAAAAGCGATTTATTTTATTGATTAATCTTACTTTTTCATGCCATAACAGAGTAATAGACTATACTGATCTTTGGTATTTGGGTGTAGTATGGAATCCCCAGAATGACATGGGTTAATGTTTATTCCGAAAAAACATGGATGAAGTTGTGTAAATCCTATGTCATACAGCTGATAAGGCAAGCGTGATGCTAACAATAAAGCCATAAATCAATAAATATTCTGGGACATTGCACACAGCGCCATCTATCCCCACACTAAGCAAAAGCTTGTGTCGTGAGTACTAAATAACGGATATAATACTTATATACCTACTTAAAAAAAAAAAATGTGCAAAAGTGTGTTTGTAGGTCTGTTCGCTCCGCATTCACGCCACTACAGCAAGGGATTATAGCAATTATTGGTCCAGGCTAGCAGGAGTGACATTGGTTACTTTATATCCCAAAGCAACACAAGCAAAGTGGCGAGCTGTGACTAGTGTACTTATATTATTGTGTGTACATCAGTATTAGGCTGAGTTGCGGCTGTATTGGGGCATCACATTCTTAACATGTAAATTCAGTAAGTAAATAATTTTAAGTTTGTAAGAAAAAATTGTAAAGACTCTGGCTAGATAAAGCCTAGCCATTGTCTCTTGCTGCGCCCCAATACCTCAAAATACATGTAATTTTTTTTTTAATTGTATTATTGCAACTATAATTAAATAAATATGTTTGTGTTTGTCTCAATAAATATGTTTCTTTCTTACTTTTTTCTTTATATTTTTGGTGTGAACACAGGTGTGACCTGAAGAAGAGGTTGAAGATCGCCCAGCCGCTGCACCTGCCGCCACGCCCCAACAAGCGCAAGGTGCGCGCCTTCGCCTATGACGTCACGCAGAACCTCACCTTCAAGCGCGTCATAGCCATCGTGGTGCTCGTCAATAGCGGCCTTCTGGCTGTCACTGTGAGTATTAATAATGTTTTTTTAATAGTCTTTGTAACCTTTTGTATAATGTAAATTCTCTACTGAAAATATGTCCAACGGACATATTCACAGTCACACCCACTTGCAAATTCTTCTCCAGTATAGCTGTGTCTTTTTTTTCATGGATAAATCGAACAAAGCTAGTTATTATGACAGTGGCCAACTAGGAAGTATGAGTTTTCAAACCGCCCTACAGCCGCCAGGACCTACAATTTAATGTTTCTAAAACTAATATAAATACTAACCCTGCAAAACATTACAAATGATGATCATTTCCTTTCCCAGTGGTCCAAATACTCCCCTCACACAGAGAAGCTGGCTCTGACCTCCGCGCTGCTAACTCTGGTGTTCGTGGTGGAAGTGCTGCTGAAGACCATCGCGTTCACGCCGCGCGGCTACTGGCAGTCGCGCCGGAACAGATACGACCTGCTCGTCACCGTGGCGGGCTGCATCTGGATATTCATGCATTTTACCCTCAAGGTAAGGAAGGCAAATATAACATTGTAATTCGTATATAGAAATTCTCTCAAGATAAGGGTTGAAGACCAGATACGATCTATTTGTGACCGTGGCGGGTTGTATCTGGATATTCATGCATTTTACCCTCAAGGTAGGGAACGGTGTAATTTGCCAATGAAAAAGTTTGTTTTACAATAGAGAATGAATAAAAAGAAGATCTAATGATTTATTTATAACAAAGTGTACGTGTGATTATGGCCCTAAATATAACAAGGGCTATTTTTCTCTTGAAATAATGTAGGTATTGATATCTTCCACCTAGTCCAAATAGTCTTACCGTTGGAGCCTCTACAATTCAGCGTGTTATCACTACGCGTCAGATGCGCTACCGTGCTCTGTATGTTACATGTTATTAGTTTCAGTTGCTCTTTGTCAAATATAAATGCACTAGTGGGTGTTCGCGGCTCGCATTAAGAAGTAAACCTTGCATCCCCTATTTCACCCCTTTATAAGTGGCATTTCCAAAAATCCTTTCTTAGCGGATGCCTACGTCATAACATCTACTTTCATTCCAAATTTCAGTCCAATCCATCCAGTGGTTTGGGCTGTGCTTTGATATATCAGTCAGTCAGTCAGTCAGTCACTTTTGAGTTTTATATATTTAGATTTGACTTACAGGGCACACATACTATTCACAAGTGCTAGTCGAATATAGTAGGTGAATTTTAATAGCCTATATCCTAGTAACGACATGATTTGTACCTATACAATGACGTATTCTGGCTTTTTTTTTTACGTGGGATAGGTTTACGTTCAACTTTTACTTCTTTTCTGTTATCCTCAGAATGACCTGTCCTACTTCGTGGGCTTCATGGTGGTGATCCTCCGTTTCTTCACCATCACCGGCAAGCACACCACGTTGAAGATGTTGATGCTGACGGTGGGAGTGTCTGTCTGCAAGAGTTTCTTCATCATATTCGGCATGTTCCTGCTGGTGTTCTTTTACGCGCTCGCCGGGACCATCGTGTTTGGAAACGTCAAGTACGGAGAGGGGATTGGGAGGTGAGATTTTAATTTTCAAAACGTATCATATTACTGACATTGTATTCTTATAAATCTGCAACAATAAATTCATGCTGAATGCTCTTACGACATCAGCATACATTACTATTTGCTTATAAATTAAATAGCTCTTTTTCATTTCTCTTATTTAATAAGTATAATGACTACATAGATTCAATTGAATGTTTCTGCCTGTAGTTGTGAACGAAAATTGTTTCAGTGAGTAGGATGATCAGAAGTCAGAAACTCTTTGAGAATATTGATAACTCCTATTGAAACTGTTTTTTTTTTCCATTTCAGACGAGCAAACTTCAACTCCCCCATCCACAGCGTAGCGATGTTATTCCGTATAGTAACAGGAGAAGACTGGAACAAAATAATGCATGATTGTATGGTGGCGCCCCCCTACTGCACCCCCGCCGACAACTACTGGGAGACCGACTGTGGCAACTTCACGGCGTCTCTGGCGTACTTCTGTACCTTCTACGTCATTATTACGTACATCGTGCTTAATTTACTTGTGGGTAAGTTGATATACGTTAGCTGTATCTTTCTAAACAGATGTCGATTCGATCGATCAGCGAGAAAAATGACTATGAAAGAAAGAAAGAAATAGAAAGATACATTTCTAACAAAGTTTTGTGATTCATCAGAAGCACTGCTCTCCATACTTTCTAAAATCAACATTTACCTAATTTGAATCATCAATAGAATCTGTTTAAAGTGGATAAAAGTTAGGACTCTGTTTATTTTATTATAATCTGCACAAATTATATTATTATTTCTCCGCCCAAGTCTATTAACAAAAACAATAACAAAGGTAGATATCAATAACATGTCAACTAATTATTGCAGCTATCATCATGGAGAACTTTTCACTGTTCTACTCGAACGAAGAGGACGCGCTGCTCTCGTACGCAGACATCAGGAACTTCCAGAACACCTGGAACATCGTGGACGTGCACCAGAAGGGAGTCATACCTGTCAGGAAGGTGAGCAGGACAAACTTACAGTTCCAAATTCCGGAATAGTATTCTGGGGTAGCAATTAAATACGAAAAAATACCTCTGAATATCATAAAACATCACTGGATCTCTCTACAATGCCTAAATATTTGTATAAGAAACCGGCTTTTTGGTTTTTCCACGCAACATATTAATATGGTTGGGCCAAGTTTTCAATAACGCCATATCATCACTCTAGAGGTTCCGCGGCTGTCCGTCGAGATTAGTTTTCGTAATTCGATTACGACCTTTTTAATTCGGATCTCGCAAATTGGCTTTCTTTGCATTTTTACGAATACACAAATACAATACAAATATTTTTATTTATCAAAAAACAGTGACAGTACATATTATGTTATTGAATATTCTAAAATGAGCTTACATTTTATATGTTGGCGTACGTTCTATATAAACCCTGAGCGCCACGCTAAGTCCCATGCGGGACTTGTGTTTGTGGAGCCTTTGGAGTTTTTTATTGAATGTATTATGGAAGTATAGTTTTCCTCATGAAACGTTCCGCAGGTGAAGTTCATCCTGCGGCTGCTGAAGGGGCGGCTGGAGTGCGACACGCACAAAGAGCGGCTGCTGTTCAAGTACATGTGCTACGAGCTGGAACGCCTGCACAACGGGGAGGACGTCACCTTCCATGACGTCATCAAGTAAGGGACAGGCTTAACACTTTAGTAGTTTTAAGTATATATATTTACATATTTCTTGCTTGTACTAATTTGCTTATTATTCGCTACAATAAATGGTTTTTCTTTCTTTCTTTAACTGCTCATAGTGCGTCTTTGCGTTTTCGGAGAATTAACAAAATGCCCGGAACGCAAGAGTGCGTTTTCAATATGCTTCGTAAATTGAAAATCAAAAAGGGGGCATGTATAAATAGACATACAAAATAAGAGGACAGCGAATGCGTTAAACATGTGTGCTCATTTTAGACGAGGCCGAGATTTCATGAACAAAATATTCCGCCCGAGATAGTAACCATCAGTTTCTTCTCTATTTGAGGCATATTTCCTGATGACTGTGGGTCGTGACTCCTCCGCAAAATTGATTCGTGTGACCAGGTCCTTTCACGAAAGACACACATCATTTCCTTATGGTATAAATATTTTGCTCTTTGTATCCGTATTCGGAAGACATATTTTTAACTTCACAAGGGTCATTAAGTTTTATTCAATTGATAGTTGAGACTTTCAAGGTAGTTTAAATGACCTTTGAAATTGCTAGTCAAGATCTTTTCTTGGGTGCGTGCCTTGTTTATGCTATAAAGTTGACGTCATAAGCCTAATGAAAACATTCCATTCCAGTATGCTATCATACCGCACGGTGGACATCCGCAAGTCCCTGCAGATGGAGGAGCTCCTCGCGCGGGAGGAGTTCGAGTTCCTCATCGAGGAGGAGGTGGCCAAGCAGACCATACGCACCTGGCTCGAAGGCTGTCTTAAGAAGATACGCGCTAATAGCAGTGTAAGTATTTCTATGCAATTATCGGTCTTATGTAGCAGTGTGTACGGTTGGTTTCTGCTTGTGTGATAATAATTGAGCTTTAGTTTGTTGGAAAGCTCGTGGTAATCTTGGCTGTTTCCAAGGTCTTTGAGCAATTTAGTAAACTCACCAGACCAGAGATTACAGTAGAAAAACAGAAGTTTTAGTGATAAATACAATATAATATATAAATATTAATTTTGACCCTCTCTTTATTTTAACATCTCTATTCTAAATATTCATTATGATTATTGCAGAAACAACAGACGAGTCTCATCGCCGGCCTAAGGAAAACTAACGAACAACCGGTCGATGTGGGTCCTGAGAAAACTGAGAAAGAAAAACTGGAATCTGAAGTACAGGTACATAAGTATTTTTTTAATGTCTAAATATCGACTTGACACAATGCCATTGTATTGTGTCGTTATCTGAAAATATAGCGAATTATATTTTTTAACGAGTGTTTTTGTCATTATTGTAGCAATCAATAGCAAACCTTGGAAGGACGGAAATTACAGAATCGACTTCACAGCCTGTGATATCAAGTAAGTAGCACCTGTTTCTTCAATATTGAATTGTAAATTAATATATATGTAAATAGATACTTATCTAAAATTAATTTTCTACCACAGATATTTCTTCGTCATTCGATTCGCAAACCAAAAGATCGTCCACGAAAACTCCATTCAAGAAGCCTGGCCTCCCATCTGTCACTATTCCGAGGTACATACAAGCACTAACTAAGCTAATTAAGCTCTCGAAGTGAATTTAGCACAAGTTAAGAAAAATAGCCTAAACAACAGACAATAATACACAAAATTAGGCTAAGATTTTTCTTTTTAAATATTTCTCTTTTTATTTCTTAATTTCAATTTTTATTAGCTTTGTTTCTGTAAGATTTCCAACCTATTAAAAAAATGTTTCCCTGAAGGAATCAGCTGCTACAACACGAGAGACCACTTTCTCTCAGCGTAGCAGCTGCTCGTCATATCTTTTGTTTTCCAAAATGCCCTGTTTTAAATTACATTATTAATAAGTATTATTATAAGAATTTGTGTGTCCAATAAACATTTTTATTATTATTATAATGCTCAGGACTCGAAATATTTCACATCAGTAGTTTGTGAGTTATTGCATGCGTATTTATTGCATTTTCTCTCTCTCTTGAGTGGTTTTTCCTCATGACTGAGGGTCGTGACTTCCCCGCATTAATTCGTTAGAGGTGTTCTTCTTTTGGGCAGATACGTCGTGGTAAGCACCCAGGTCCTTCCACGGAAGACACATGTCTTCAAATATTGTGGTCCTCAAACATGTCGGTTTCCTCACGATGTTTTCCTTCACCGTTAAGCGAGTGCAAATCCACACTTAACTTGAAACATTATTAATATAACATATTACATATTGCATTTTACCAAGTACTAATACTACTAGTAGTACTAGTATAGACGAAGAAAAATGCTATTTTCAGGCCCGAGAGTCCAGTAAAGAAGTACCTGCAGCCGACACTGAGCGACCCACACCCCGCGCTCAACAAGAAGCCCTCGCGTAAGTTTTCGAATTGACCAAATTGTCTAATGATAAAACTCTTAATTTTTTTCGTGTCTGTAAATTAGTTTCAACCCTACTGCCTCAATATTTCTTCGTCACTATCGTTTTGTATTTAATTTAGACTACATTTTTAGCAATTATCAGCGTTGGCATTGGTGGTGACTTACACACGGCGCTGCTGTTTTAAAGTTTTTATTTTGTGTTTTCGTTTTGTTTTAAATATAGATAGATAGTGTAGTTTCCTGTTACAATATATATTTTGTTTCTTCCTTGCCTTAAACTTTTCAGTAGCTTTCTCTTGTATGAACGCTCTTTGCCATACAGTCTACTATAATCTCTAATATTAAAACTATAGTAATATTAAAAAAAAAAAAACCGGCTAGCACTTACGTCAGTAATTATGTCGAAAATTAGCTCGACGTTTCCGAAAACTGCGGGTTCCATCATCAGGAGGACGAGTCAGCACGCGCGTCTTGGTTGGCCGCCTCGTACAGACTGGCTAGCCGGTTATTACACTAAATTAAATGATGCCTTAAAATAAAATAAATAAAAAAGCCTTTATACATAGGTTTACAATATTTGTGTTTTGTTTATGTAACTACTCTTTAGGTCGTCTTCCCATCGCTTTTGTTGCCTTCCTCTGTTCCTCATACCCTTGCCTCAATGCCTTACGGGAACTATAATACAATATTTAACCATGTTTTTTCCCAGCGGGCGTGAAGACCAATCGCACGTCGCACGCGGCGCCGTGCGCGCGCGAGCACGCGGCGCTGCACGACGTGCACTCGTGGTGGGGCGCGCAGCTCTCTACGCACGACAAACACGACTTTGACTGAACAATAACAAAGTACAGAGGATATTATTTTTCTGTCCTGTTTCTGGGCAAAGGTCTACTTTACCTCACATCTTATGCCCATAATTTGGGTTAGGGTCTACTTTACATCTTATTTAATGCCCAAATCGTCGAATGTACTTAAAGGCAACTTACCTACATTTGTGTCTTACGTTACGTAAATTTGATCCTAGAAACAGTATTGATTAGTTGATACCTAAAACATGAGTGTGAGCGCGACTCTCGTGATAGAGTAATGATTGTTCTTCATCAGCAATTGCACACGCAAATCCTTCGGCTTTCCCAAAGAGGTCTCCCAAGCGTAGCCAGTTCACCGATGCTAATAGATTCACATCCTACCCAGTAAGGGCCTGATAGAACCTCCCGTGCAGCTCTTTGCTCTTCCATATCTCCTTGCTTCAACACTAAGTACCACCGGTCTGTGCCAGTGAACAAAAAGCCGTTAGAAAAATAAGATAAAGCGTGGTATAGACAGAGTTTGAAATCGTATCTTTCGATTATAAGTTAAATACAGATAGAGGTACCTATCGCACAAATAAATCCGTTTCGTGTGATTATAGTCAAGTCCTATATTTTATAGTTATTTTATTGTAAGTATACCATTTTGTTATGTAGATGTACAATTTTATTCGGCCTAAGCCCCAAGTTTGATCAGTGCATCATATAGATGTTGAATTTTAGCAAATTTTACATTTGTGTCGTGCGTCGGTTACCAAAGGTAGTGCCAAAGATGTATGGAAATATGAATGTTGATTAATAAACGTGTTTTTTAATTATTATTTTTTATTCATACATTCAATAATTCATTTTCTGGGTAGAATAAACATACATACATCATGTCTGAGTCTAGTAAGTCATTATATATTATTAAAAGAAAATAAAAGTAAGTATTACTCAATATAATTTTAATCATTCAATTTATTTCATTCTCTAATTACAATCTACAATTAATTATTATACTCTATATTTTAATTCTAATAAATTAGAATAAAACATAGCATTTTACAAATTCTATCTTGTCTGTCGTATCTTTTACTACAATTAAAAATTATGAAACATCAATTACACTATCGAATTAATTCATTCACTCAATAACAATCTAAAATCATTTTATATTTCAATCAATATAAATGCTTAGCAGAATAAACATAGGTGAAAGCACTTATGGCTTTTAACCTAGTCATCTTACCACAATACAGAATTTATACTAAATAAACATTGGCATTACTCAAAATATCATAAATTATCATTCAATCACAATCTAATATACAATTAATATCTACCAATCACAAAATCAGTTCCTATTGTAAATAATGGCACATTCCCAACGAGAACAGCACAATGACTGTCAGTGTTAGTACTAAGCACAGGTACCTGCCCTGCACGGGGTACTGGAACAGCTTGGCGTGGAGCTGCAGCGTGGAGGAGTACAGGAGGATGGTGGAGATGTCCTCCTGCGACGTGTCCTGGTGGAGGAAGGGGCGCACGCACAGCTCGTGGCCCACGGACTGGGTCTTGCGGCACTCGCGGGATAAACGGGCGGCCTGCAGACAAATATTGCTCTGTGATTTCATAAGTCACATAAAAATAGTACTGTTGGGTGCAATACAAAGGGTTTTTTTTATTTTGCGGCGAAACAAAATAACACATCGATCTCGCGGTCTAAGTATGGTTATAAACAAATAATTGTAGATTTAATTTTGTGCAAAATAAAACTAGTCATAGCATCTGGAAAAAGTACAGTGCATTTGTCTAGACAAAAGACTGACCTTGCCAATTGGCGTCGAATAACTTTTGTATTGAACACATACGAGTAAATATGTATATTGAAAGGTAGTTTTATACACCGTCTATTGAAACTATTACCAATACATGTCGATATTAATTCAAAATTAATCTACATCTTATGCTAAACTTATGTTGAAAATGAAACAAAACAATACGTACTTGTACAAAAGGCACGATGACAGCAGAGACCCAGAGCATCTGATTCAGCACACTGATACCAAATATAGGCTCCGTCTCCTTATCCACGTTGTCCAGGTTCAGCAGCCACAGCACGCCGGACACGGCCCACGATACATTCACTATCGTGAACATACACACCGCTGGAGCCAGGTCGTCGTTTAGGTACGACAGGAGCTTGTGGAACTCGGATATTTCCTGCAAATTATATTAATGTTTTATTAGTATGGTTATAGAACTAAACCAGTTTAAAGGTCTTGAATGTTTTAAAGAACTAAGAATGTTGCTATACTTATTATGTATCGTGACCGTTGTGTGAATGCGGTTAACTTTGTATGTGAACTTCTGTAATTATACCTAGGTAAGCATATTTTTCTGTAAGTAGGCTAAGTTATTACAAATAAACATAATATACTTATCGGTGCTATAGGTACACATCTCTATGCGAATTGAAAAATAAGTGCAATGATGTCCAGTTTACTGAATTCGAGTTTTCCGAAGCATCAAATAGATTTCAGATGATAAAGTTTAAACGCGGAGCCAAATAACTATAATATCGAGATATTTTCCCATTACTGTATGTATGGAAACTTTAATAAAAAAATCGCAGCCTAATTAAAGTAATTTATACTAGTAGGTAAATACCTCCATTTTCTCTCGCGTTTTGTTGTTATAAAAAGTAGATTCTATACAACTCCCATGGCAAGAATCACATGTTCCGTCGCGTCGCTCCATTGCTTCGCGAAAGAGGGTTAAGCAAAGCAACAAACACACTGAACATTTATACCGACAATTGTGTATAACTGTACAATGGTATGAGGTTTATAATAGAATGATAATAATGTTTTTAAGATCTTACCCGCATCCAGGTGAGCGGCGTGATGGTGCGGTTAATGAGGCGCTCCTTGAGGAACATGAGGTGCGCCTGCAGCAGCTGCGCCTGCAGGCAGTAGCTGGTGATGATGGTGGCCTGCACCATGTCGTGCGTCAGAGTGCACAGGATCAGCAGGATCTTCAGGGCCAGGTTGACCGAATACGAACTGGGGAATACAATAAAAAAGTAATGAGCAAAAAAGTAGTGTCTGCGTGCTGCCGCGGTCCCAGAACATACGTTCTGAAGATGGATGTCATAACATCCGAAACGCGTAAACAACATACCTACGCGAATTACACGTGAGTGAAAACCGTTTAGGTGGGTTCCTCCATATACCACCGCCACACTTCACCTCCTATCCAACGTGGCCTCCGTGGATCTCAAGATCTTACCAACACCGCACCTTGTGTCTTCAAGCTTTGTAGTCCTCCTTCGGCAAAATATTCTCGTTGACACGTGTTTCGCCTCTCCACGAGGCATCCTCAGAACGTGTTGACTCCTCGAATGTCGGTCCGAAAGTGAAAGTCTTTCGGACCGACGTTCGAAGAGTCAACGGAGGCCACGTTGGTTAGGAGGTGAGGTGTGGCGGTGGTATATGGAGGAACACACGTAAAAACCATCAAGTTTGTTGTTTGAAGTCGGTTGGAGAAATATGTACTTAGTCTTTTTTTTTTTAAAAAGACTACATATTTCTCCAGAGTTTCGTTACAATGGATTTCCGCAAAGTAACACCTGATTCAATATCTTATAAATGAAAGAAGTTGTATACCTACCCATTCTCGAGCCAGCGAAACATGACATTTCCTTTAGCCATCATGAGGTTGACGGAGCAGAGAGACAGGCTCATCCACACGATGCTGACGATGATGAAGAACCACAACATGCGGAGCAGCCGCTTGGGCTTGTTGGTGGCCGTGCCCTGCGGAGCGTACGAGGACAGGAGGAACACCTGGAATGCAACCAGAATAATTATAAACAAATATTCCATTACATTCCACACATCGCAAATAACCAAATGAATAGCTAAGAAAATAGTAAATACTATACCTTTCTTTAAGTTCTGCAACTACCAAAGGACATATAAAACCGACGAATGCAGTGCTCCAAACCGAAATGCAATATACCTCTGCGTTACGATGTCTTATTATAGGGATAATTTTACTCTTTTTAAAGGGATAATTTAACTTTTTGTCTAGCTAGTTTTTATCAAGAAAAGACTTATCATCACATGAGTTTTAGTGCCTTGCCTAGTACAGACCATAACGTACCTTCTCCATCAAATTCTGAATTCCAGGTTAACATTACACGAGTATTAATCTATCGGATTAAGTAAGAATCATAACTTACCCTCTCCATCAAATGCTGCAACTGCTCGTTATCCGATATCCTGAACAGATAGAGAGCGTATAGGAACCCTACGAAGTGCAGAACCCCGGGTCCGATGTACGTGAAGGCCACGTTCCCGTAGCAAACTTGCTTGTAGGCGTCATACTCCAGGGATGAAGTCAAAGCAAGGGGCACCAGCTTGTAACAGAAACCCCGGTCGCGTCTGGAATGCCAAAATGAGAGGTGTTAAAATAATGGTTTTAATGAGGAATGTTGCTTAAAAATCACTATAAATATCAAAATAAAACACTTCTGGTTACTAAAAGCCATCAGTCCATTAAAGATACCTATGTATACATAAATATAAAACTATAAACTAGAAATATACAGCCTATAAAATGCTGGACGGAAAGGTCCAAATAGGAAGGCAGGCGAAGGCAAATAAAACTACATGTAAAAATTGAGTTAAAGAGTTACTTGTGTTGAATCTGGTCGTTTCTATGTGGGGTGCGTGGATCGGACTACCTTCACGTTGGGTAAGCCCAACTAATTTCATCTCTCCATATGGGGATTTGGGGTTAGTTGGGGAGGCCTGGTGCACCCCGTCCACAGGTTAGTAACTTCTACAGTCCGGTGGATCTTGCTAGCCTGTGTCCAAATGTCCGATCGAGTGGGGGCCCTCGCCTATACCTCTCCTTGGAGAGGGCTGGTGTAGGGCCCGAGGCGTGGAGCTCGCCGCACCTCGCGGTGCAGGCGAAGCTGGGTGCTCTTTTAGAGCACCCGAGGTGGTCGCCGAGAGGCGAGAGGAGTTCGGTGTACCGGCCGAGTAGCGGTGACACGGGAACCGAACTCCGTGCGCAGAGGGCGCATTGGAGGAGGGCGGCCGCTTTGGCGTGCGACCGCCTGACTCCTGGGGGCTCTGGGCGGCAGGTCGGGGAACCTGTTGCCCTAGAACGAGTCCCCACAGGATGCATGACGTGTCCCGTGTTCTGACACGTCGTCCATTGAGGGTTGAGCTGAAGCTCCCCGAGGCGGGGCCCGTTGCCGGGCCAGCATCACCAGGGCTGCGGATGTATGCATCGCGCTCTCGTGGCCCTGGACCAACGATGCGGAGGTGGAACACCCCAGGTTTTTAGTGGGTATGCCGCCCTTATGGAATGGGGCGGAGACTCCCACATAACCATCCGCCCTCCCCGGGGTTTGGGTGGTACCTGTAATAGGTTTTCCTGGGCCAAAAAAAAAAAAATGGTCGTTTCTATGTATGAGGGGTGCAATGATCGGACTACGTTCACGTTGGGTAAGTCCAACTAATTTCATCTCTCCATATGGGGCTTTGGGGTTAGTTGGGGAGGCCTGGTGCACCCCGTCTACAAGTTAGTAACTTCTACGGTCTGGTGGATCTTGCTAGCCTGTGTCCAAATGTCCGATCGAGTGGGGGCCCTCGCCTATACCTCTCCTTTGAGAAGGCTGGTGTAGGGCCCGAGGCGTGAAGCTCGTCTCACCTCGCGGTGCAGGCGGAGCTGGGTGCTCTTTCAGAGCACCCGAGGTGGTCGCCGAGAGGCGAGAGGAGTTCGGTGTACCGGCCGAGTAGCGGCGACACGGGAACCGAACTCCGTGCGCATTGGAGGAGGGCTGCCGCTTTGGCGTGCGACGGCCTGACTCCTGGGGGCTCTGGGTGGCAGGTCGGGGAACCTGTTGCCCTAGAAAGAGTCCCCACAGGATGCACGACGTGTCCCGTGTTCTGACACGTCGTCCATTGAGGGTTGAGCTGAAGCTCCCCGAGGCGGGGCCCGTTGCCGGGCCAGCATCACCAGGGCTGCGGACGTATGCATCGCACTCTCGCGGCCCTGGACCAACGATGCGGAGGTGAACACCCCAGGTTTTTAGTGGCTATGCCGCCCTTTGGAGTGGGGCGGAGACTCCCACATAACCATCCGCCCTCCCCGGGGTTGGGTGGTATTTACAAAAGAAAAGTATATAAGTATTATATCCGTTATCTAGTACCCACCCACGACACAAGCGTTGGCTGAGTGTGGGGCTAGATGGCGCTGTGTGCAATGTCCCGAAATATGTATTTATTTTATTTATTTATGGTAATGAATGAATAAATGGTGCATTACCTGAAGCAAGCCATGTACTGCAGGATGTACCCCAGCAGCATGAGCGCCGCCACCTGCGCCGAGTGCAGGTGAGCGCAGCACACCGCCCAGCGAGACGAGTTGGAGGCGTCCAGCACCGGCCGCAGACCCATTATGGTCAGCAGCTTCAGGTAGGGGAGTAGTATCTGAACACAGTTACATATTCTTATATTTAAAAATCAATCACAAAATGTGTTGGTAAGCGCATAGCACAATAACGCCTGGACCGATTTGACCAATTCTTTTTTTAATATTCGTTGAAGTTCTAGGATGGTTTTTACGGCGAGAAAAATTCGAAAAAATACCGGAAAATTCCTAAAAACCGCCTTTTTTTTCCCAAACAAACGTTTGCTAACTAACTAAAGAGTAAAAGAGTCAACAGACAGGACGAAGTCTGTCGGGTCCGCTAGTTTAAGTATCACAACCGACTAACACTTGCTTTAATAGGTAGTTAAGTAAGATAGTAGCTCGACATATTCGGAGTAATACGGGCTTCTTAATCAGGAGGACGAGTCAGCACGCTCGTCCCGTTTGCTCACACGTCACAGTTATATAAAGCAAGTTCGAATGCGTGGCCAACTCTGGTGTCGAGAGTTTTCAAATCGCCCTGGCGTGGCTTAACGACTAGGTACTATACTATGACAAACAGCCAGGACTATAACAATTTCAACGTGTCATCCTATCCACAGAAACACCCAAACGGAATTTCAGTTTTGATCATCCATCCGAAGACTGACCACGTCGACAATTCCTTAATATTTTTATAATATCAAATGATTATTTATGGAAATATCGAAAAGCGACGTAAAGAAACGTATAGGTATGTTACTAAAGCCATAGGTATACATAATAGGTATGTGGTTCAGAATTGCACATTAGATAGGTACTTACCTATCAAAGAACCATAAATATTAATGAAAATAGGAAAGATTGTCGGCAGTCACTTACCTTAGATTTACAGTAATGTAGAATAGCTGAAGTACTCATGTATTCGGTGTCTGGAGATTCAGTTATTTCTCCAATCTGAAAATATTGTCGCAGTTCAGTTCTTAGGCTACTTACTACTAAAACTATACAAAAAACCATCCACATTTCTTATACATCTGAAATCTAATCTAGATAGAGAGGAAGTAAACATCTGATCTATTAGTCACTCATTGGTTCAGTTCTACTCATACCGCTGTAAATTTCTAAGCTTTCTAAAGCTATCTTACCAATAAATATTTATATTTTTTTATAAATAAGTACCTACATATAATTAATAGTAGAACAGGACACAGATTTAGGACAACTGGAAAAAGGTCAAGTTGCAAGGGCAGGCTGTGCTTGCGCACCGATGGCCTGCAACTTGCGTTACATGCATGAAATCTTTATCTTAGCTTTATTATAGTGGCATGATCGATTGAAATGATATAAAAGCTAAACTCACATCAACACTGTTAGCGTCGAGGCTGGAGCGGTTCGATCTCTCCATCGCTGGCTCGCACAGCTTCTCGTTGCACAGGACATGGCTGTCCAGTAAATCACTGGCTACAAAATCATTGAAAAAATTCACATTAACCAGTTTATTGCCCATATCTACACGATAATTGCCATTAATCACGTTATAACAGACGATAACATATTAATAAATAGTTCGTTGAAACACTCAATAACAAAGAACTAAATAAAGGCGGTAGTTAATTGAAAAAAATAGAACAATTTATCACTCACCGCTACCGTACGACCCGTTGTCATTTTGCATTTTACAATATTTTTGCATGTGTTTTTATGTTTCACTGTTTCATTTGCATTCTTTTGGTTGACTAATATTACGTCTGGCCTGATTAAAAATGCTTTTACTAAAAAGCAGTGGTCGCGTCAGCTGCAGATAAGCGGCCACTGCTATTCGAAAGTACATTCAGGGTACATCAAAACATTCTCTGTAGGTAGATATCTGTATTGGAAGTCGTATATATAACTCGTAAAGATAACTACCTATACATTGTCATATATCACACTCGTCTTTTTTTATCAATTTGTGTTCGTGGGGATTCTCCTATGAATATTATTTTGTAATAATATCGCAAATCACAACACAGATTACTGCCTATGAGGTGCCTTTCATAATATTGCCGAACTCTATTTAAACTCAAAAATTAAAACCATGTATTTAACAATAATTATCAACTGACATATAGGAAACGCCTGAATAAAAAGTAATGCTGTAAGTAATGTTATGTAAGTATCTAAGAAATGATTACAATACCAACGGAAAAGGAGTTAAAGCTCTGCTGGAAAGTAAAATACCAGCTATGATCAACAGTTTATTCTACAAAGTGTATCATAATCTTTTAGGCATTTTCTTTTTCATGAGGAATCCTGTTTTTCTGGCTATTTGTTTTCTTTCTTGGTGGTGCTTTTTCATTTTCCTAAAGTTATCTGATTCTGATTTGTTGCCTCTCATTGAAAACTTCATTTCTCGATTACCTCCCGTCCCAGTGACCATGGTTGTGAAGCCCTCTTTATTCAATCTGTCGCCTAAGCTTGCTTTGCTCACTCTTGTAACACTCTTGATGATATTTGTATGTTTGGGAGCTTTGTCGAGTTCATAAACTTGTTCTTCATTATCATTCTCGGCTGCATCTTCTGCCCGCTTTTTATTTCTGATCATTTTGTGTTGTTTCTTCACTTCTTCCACCCACGACCTCTCGTCGTCAGTGCTTTCTTCTTCTTCACTAGATGCATACAGTTCTGCATCAGAGTCCTTTTGTTCTTGGTCTTCCACCTGATAAAATACAATATTAAAGTCATATGTATTGTCAAAGATATAACATTAAACTTTAAAAATATCATATCAATATATGTACGTCGCCGCGTCGTTTACCTCCATAAGACTGGGCTCTGCTTTCTTTGTGTCTTTTCCTTTGTCCAATCTCGACAGTACTGGGTTGAGGAGGCGATATTCAGCCGCTTCTCTGTCCACTTCGAAGTCAGGGTTTTCGAATAAGGCCTGTATGTAAGAATTTATAGTAAGAATCACAAAACAAAATATTTCAACAATATAACCATGAACCATTTTATAAAAGAAGACATTTTGATAAATAGTAATCAAACGGTGTGTTTTATGTACATGTAATATTATTATATTTAGACCAATAGTGTTGGTTTCATTGATCATTGAGATTGAATAATTATAATAAAATTTATAAACAATTTAAAACTTGATAGATAACTTTTTCTACAAAAAAAAAGGATACCTTAAACCGATCATCCTTAAGTAAGTCTGCGCCAGATTTCTTCTTCTTGCCTCCAGTGTCCATGAGTTTGGAAGCCAGGTCTTTGTTAACCTTAGGCAGGTTGTCATCAACCTTTATCCTGGATGGCCTGTCCTGTTCAATCTTTTCTCTGATCTTCTTTTTCTTGTATTGATCGAAGGCGAACGGATCCGCTATTGATTTGGCTCGCTTGTACAAACGCACATCCACGAAGTATCTGAAAATATGTATTTTGTAGAAACAATTCTGTGACCAATTTACCATTTAGGTGATTTCGCGTGACTTTGTAGGAAATGTTTGTGTAGCGGGTTTCGTTACGACAATCTAAGACATCATTTAGATTTTATTTAATGTCTTGATTCTAAGTTATTGTACGGCAAATGCACACTATCCAGATTGCACTATAAACAGACGTATTTAGTAGAAGCATGTATATATATGTAACTAGCTGACCCGGCGAACTCTGTTCCACCTTAGAGGCAATAAATAAGCAGATTTTGGATTTTATTCAATTCAATTTAAAAAAGAAAAAACTGATAAAAAGTATCCTATGTCCATCTCCTGGTTTTTAGCTACCTGCCCAACAATTTTCAGCTAAATCCGTTCAGCCGTTCTTAAGTTATAAATGGTGTAACTAATACCACTTTATTTTATATATGTTACGGCTAATACCCGAAGTGCGGCTACACCTAGTTCTAACCGGCTAAAACTAGGTGTAGCCGCACTTCGGGTATTAGCCGTAACATATACATAGATTTTGAAGACTTACCCATGCATATAAGCTCTCAACAGATTAGTGCCAAGCAGGTGATCAAGGCCGAGTGACTCCAGCTCTTGTTTCGTGATGAATTTGTAGTCGTCATACACAGTCTGTGAGGCGGAGCTCTCCAGCTCTTCTGTCAGGTTGTCCAGGAATGCACACCATCTTGGAGCGGGACCTAGAGGAAAGAATTGAAAGACGAATTGACATTTTGTAAATAAAGTTTTTTTTTACACCCAATAGGCTTACGTTTCACAACAGCCCGCCTGATGTTAAGCACCGCTGTAGTCTAAGATGTAGTACACTTTTCAAGAAAAAACTTGTTTACTTTGGATTTGAAGACCCCTTGGGTTATAATTTGTAATAATTTTTGGAATCAGGGCTCTAGATAGAGAGTTCCATGGTCTCGCTGTCCTTACTACGAAGGTAGAAGCAAAACGTTCCATGCGAGTCTTTGGTACTTCCACCATGAACCGGTGACGTCCCGCTGACTTCCTACTTGTTCGACGGTGGAATAGTGGGAGTGGAGTAATAAATAAAGTAAAAAGAAATTATGCAGGTCCTGAGAATGATAAAGAATTTAATTACTCGTATTTTAGCTTAGATGCTGGCACAGTAACTACATATCAAACACATAGGAAAGTTTAGACCACGGTCCACACTGAAGCTTCTTGTATGTGTGTCAGCAATTTTATTTTTTTACAGAGGTACTTATGGATTATCTGAGATGGTTTCTTACTTATACTGAAGTCAATAATACATATTAGAAAAACATTTTATACTTCTTACCTAATGATGGAATATAGTAAATCTGCATTTTCTGGTCTTCAACTGCCATCATATTTAATCCTGTGCCTGGCACCACACACAGATCATTGAAATCTGCAGAAGATTCTATACTTGTGTATTGTTTCCCCTATAATAAAAATAAAAACAAATTAGGTTATTAAATGCCTATTCCAACAATTAGTTCTAATATTTTTGCTTAATCAAAATATATTTTTGAGTTTGTACATAATCCTTAAACAAATTTAACTTTACTATAAATATTTACTATATGAAAGCTAAAAAAATAAAACTTACAGTATTTTTGTCCCATATCTTGACAACAGATGCATCCATAGAATATACATAGTTCATTTGGTTGTGGAACTGCAGTGATTTAATTGGAAGTTCATTCATATGGTCTTTGACTAGTAGTGGCTTGCTGGATCTGATGTCATACAGCAGGACATGGCCGGTGGCTGTGCCCACACCCATCCTCAGGGCTCCATCAAACTTTACAGCTGTTATAGACGGTAAGCCTTCATTTCTGAAAAATATACCAACAAAATAGTACACCAGCAGCTTTGTGTTGTTTTTTAAAAAATACAAAATCAATTGCTCTCTCAGTAGCTCTAACTTACACATGTTATTGATGACACTTTGTAATATGTCATTTCCATTCATATTATTTGTATGAGTTACTGTGATAACCTGGTTCTTTGTTAAAACACATTTTTTCTAGTAGGAATTAGTTTTAATTGAGTGCCTTTGCACAAACTAGATCTATCTAGCTAGGGAAAACATGTTCTAATATAAAATGGTGTTTAACTATTAATACTGTTTAATCATGTTTTTTGTTAAAACAAGCATTTAAAGTTTTTCCTAGTTAGATCTAGTTTTAAATGATATTACTGATATTTAGCTTTTGGTAACTAGTTTGTGTAAAGACATACAGTACAATTTTGTTTTAATTAACTAAAGAAAAAAAAACTAACAAAATACAGGCATTAACAGTAACATATACAATTGTTATTGGTGAATTATACAGTAGGTACAAAATGCTTACTTGTATTCAGAGTCTGTACAGTGCATGGCGCAGTCTAACACACCTTGCCTAGACTTTGTCCGAGGGTCCCATGCTTCTACATGCCCCGCCTCAGTGCCAAGTATTAACAAACCATGCTCCTCACTCACAGCACAGCAGTTTATTTCATGGGCTTTAGTCACATATGGTGCTAGGAACTGACCTAGCTCTAAATTTAATCTGTATACTTCCTGAAAGTTAAAAAATCATATTTAAAATATAAATTGCTGTTTGTCAGTTTTGACAATAACTAAATCGGATTAGCTAATTTGATACCTATCAGTGCAAGCCTGGGAAAGATGCTAGGAATTTTTTTTCCCTAGAAACCTGGAATGAAAGTTAGCTAGGCTAAGTTAGCTGGGACAGCTAGACTATGTATAAATAAAAAATAATAAAAAGCGAGAGTGTATTGGTTCTTATTGGGTAAGCATGCTCCATCATAGGCCATATTGCTTATCTATTGCTTATCATCAGGCAAACTATGGCAAAGTGCAAACCCGTATTAGTTAAAAAAAATAACTAAAATAAAATAGTTATAATTAATATTACTTACTGAAGAAGCTCCCACTACAAATAGATCACAGGATGGCTTATGGTAAGATATATCTCGTCCAAACCGAGGCACTCGGAGGCGATAGTGGCGACCATGACCCACATGGAACTCTACATAGCGGTCACATTGTAGAAACACCATCTATAAATAAGAAATACATTCAGATTACCAATAAAAACATCAAATTTAAAGAATAATAAATAGAAATATTTATCAGTAGAATGCTGCTTACCTTAGTATAATCATCACTCAGTACTTCAAATGTTACCACCTCGGAATCCAAACATCGCTCAAACTTTAGTGATAAATTGTTGACATCGTAACACTTGACTCTGGGCTTATATATGCCTGTGGCCATGATGTATTGGCCGTCTTTGGACACTCGTATGCTGGTGCTCACGCCAGGCATGTCAAACTCCTGAATGAGTTCTATTCTTCTTCTCAAATCTACATTTTTCTTTAGTAATGACTTTTTCTTCCTTTCGGACAACCACTAGAATACAAAAATGGTTATATTTAGTATTAAATTGTTTGAATTATTCGTATTATAGCGTTTACATATTAAAATTTGAGGTTATGAAGTATGCTGAACTTACATCTGGTAATGATTTGCCCACACTAAGGTTGTATATCTTTACATTGTCTATTTCTGATACTTGCATCTTGGATAAAATTTATAAGAACAAATAAATAAGCATTGAAATGCATTCAATATCACGAAATAATAACACAACACACGAAAACAATGTTTTTTTTTTTGTGTTATGGCTTTTCCGAAGATTTGACTTTGCAATTCTGCCAGTGTCAAGTGCTTTGACGTTCAATCCTGGTCAAGTGGGTGGGAAGGTGTTTATTTTTTCGGATTTGGACAGTGACATTGACACTTGACAAAGGTCACAGCTCATCAAACCGTAAGTAAAAAAAAAATTGGCCAAAGTAATCACAATTTTTTTATGCCGTACAATTGTGGAATCAAATGTGTCCGTGAATTCCGTGACATATATGTTGGTTGACATTATAATTTTTAGGTTAGGTTTTTGTTTACGTCTCGTCTAGTCTAGTGGAATTATAATTCCATGTGAAAAAGTAAAATATATATAGAGAAACATATCGTACGTAAGTAATAACACAAAATATATAAGTATTTACCCGAATTCATACATTTAATAGTTCTAAAGCATTTTACCTACTTCAGATTACCAGTGTGGAGTCACTTCAACCATGGCTGGAGTAACGAGGAGGCCCCAGCTGCCAAAAGCAGTCCTAGACATGAAATTCATGAAGAAAACAAGAGAACGGCTACAAAAAGAAAAGGCAAACACTGAAAATCACGGGACACTGTATGCCGAAGAGATTACTAAAGAGATGAGAAATGCTACTGGCAATTATATATCCGAAGATAGTTTTATATTTTGCGAAGAGCTAATAGAGGGTAGGGTCTCATTCAAAGGAATGAACCCAGAGATAGAACGATTAATGGAATTAGAAAAAGGTGAAGAAGGAAATGAGAGTGGTGAAATGCAAAAAGACGTCCCTGATGAAATACTAGCTAAGAAAATGGCAGCTTTCCACAAACGAAAACACCCCTACAGTAGTCCTAACAACCACATGGCCAAGAAGAAAAAATAATGTTTACATTTGAGCTTAATAAATGTGAATAGGTTTAAAAGTATTGTTAAGGTGGGATGATAATAGTTCAGTTGAAGTTCAACATGATGCAAATTTTAAGTAACATGTATACACTAATAATACTACTACTATTATGTATGATATTGCATAAAGGTTAAAGCATAATATAACCCTAACAAAAAATTTAAGGCATATTTTCCTGATTTTTACTACTTGCTAGGGAAATTTAAATGCCTCACAATCCAGACCTTAAGATCAGTTGTAATTTTAACTAACGTACAATTACAATTGGTTCAATTTCAAAATGTATTTAGTAATAATTTATTTTTGTTTGATCGATTTATTTTCACGTATGAAAATATACTGTGATACAAATTAATAGTGCTTCTTTTTTATTATGAGAAATCATGCTTATAACCCTTAAGCCCACCCACTTAACTTTTGCTTTTTCTCTCCAGCTGAAGGTTGCCTGGAAGAGATCGCTTTCAGCGATAAGGCCGCCGCTTGTGGCACTAGTTAAGATGCAATTTGTTTTATGTACTGCTTTTAAATATGTGTCAACAATAAAGAGTTAATCTATCTATCTATTTGAGCCATATGTCTCAAACCTACCTATGTGAGATAACATAGCCAGGTATAATTAGTTAGTATTACCTACCACATGAATTTGAGCAATAAAAGTGAAATATATTGTAATAGGTGTTTCTCAAATAATTTATTAATTGTTACTTTTAGATCTAAACACTTGTAATAAAATGTGAGGATCATTGACTTAATTCAATATTAGCGCGTAAAAAATATTAATAACATATTAAATAATTTATCAGTTCTCAATTATAATGTTAGGTTTATGTATATAAGATAATTTCCATATTATTTTTAAGTACACAATCTGGTATTTAGATATGATAGACAATGTTTACGATTGTCAGTCGAGCCCTTGTTGCATGAGGTTGTGTAGATCTCTGAAGGCGGCTCCGAGGCGCCCCTGCAGGGTCTGCCTCTTGAGCAGGAAGGCGCGCACGTCGAGCAGCAGGCGGTGTATCTGCGCGCACTTGGCGTAGCGCTCCTCGCGCGGGATGTCGACGCCCAGCGTGCGCACCGGCGCGCTCACGTTGGCGCGCACCACCGACGAGAAGTTGCGCACGATCAGTCTTAGCGCGTTGCAGCCACACTGCATGTAGCTGGGATATTGTAAGAATTTAGAAATGGGTAAGCACTTGACTTTCATTCAACTATCAAAAAATGTTATAAGTAATTATTATTAAGTTATTTTCTCTCTCTCTCTTAAGTCGTATTTCCTCATGACTCGTGACTCCCCCACAGAATTAATTCGTTAGGGGAGTTTTCTTGGGCAGATACATCGTGGTGGGCGCCCAGGTCCTTCCACGGAAGACACATGTCCTCGGATATTGTGTTCCTCAAACATGTCGGTTTCCTCACGATGTTTTCCTTCCCCGTTAAGCGAGTGCAAATTCACACAACGTGAAAACACAAGTCATTGGTGTAGGGTCGGATTCGAACCAGGGTGCGTCTGGATAAAAAGCAGACACTGGAACCGCTGAGCCACACTCGCTTATTAAGTTATTATAAGCATTTAAAAACAAAACAGGTGTATCTAATACAAAGTCGACATAGTAATACTTACGATTCGTATTTGCTCTGCAATAGTTCATAGATTTTCGGCAGCATCAACAAACATATGTCTAAGTTCCACAATGATCTGAAATAGAAAAGTTAACAACATTTAAAGACATACATATTATAATAACACAAATACCCTTTATTACAGGTATGATAACAAAAACTTACGGTTTATGCGCCATCACATTTAAAATATCCAAAATGACTGACGTATCTTCTAATTCGATCACAGATTCTAAGGCAGTTTTGAGGTTTTTGTTCACTCGCACGGAATGGAATATCTGAAAAAGTTTATCAAAATCATTTATTGCAGTTATGTGCAAATTAAATCATTATCATCAGAAGAATACACATGTATTAGTATTTTCAACAATAGAATATGCTGAAGTGACCATCTGGTTGAGAAACTCGATAGCTTTTGGATATTCACGAAATATATAGCATCCACCCACACACATTTTCTTGTAGGTCACGTCAACATACAAAATGTATGAATATGAAGCAGCAGTTTTAAACCGACTTCAAAAAAAGGAGGTTATCAAGTCTTCTGAAAGTTTTATTTTATTTTACGTGAGTTTCAAAAAGCTATAATAAGGTGGTGCTAGTTAGGAATATAAGCAAGCTATGTGTTACTGACGTGCAGCGCGCGCTGCCTTGCGGCGAGCACGGCCATCATGGAGTCGTGTCCGCGCATGATGACGCCGAGCACCTCCTGCTCGCTGGGCTCCGCGCCCGCGCCGCGGCCGCCGCGCCCCGCCAGCCCGGGGAACGCGCCGCGCTGCAAACAAACAACATCGTTTTACTAAATTTACTCTGAAATGCAAAAGGTTTTTTACAAAGTATACGGTCATGTGATCTCATCGCCAGTTGGGAACCGATTTTATAATATTTTTTGTTAAGGTCCGACCGATTCGTATGGGTTCACTTCTGTCTGTAAGTACATTGGTTTAGTATTATCTAAAAAAAATATCATATAATAACCATCGCCGTAACGCTTACCTACAGAAAAATTGAGCAAACTGACATAAAAGGCGTATTATCCACGACAATTTTACGGAAATATGTGCGTCAATTAATTGAAATAAGCATCCCGCACTCACAGCTAATGCAACCTACACATGTTCTTTTTCTGCTTTCTTCGTATTTGTCTATATCGTGATTAGAGTTGACCTACGCAAGTAGTATACTAGTAGACTGACCGGCAAGAACTCGTCGAGGTCGAGTCCCACGGGTCGGTCGGTGAGGCACGGCACGAACTCGGGCTCGGGCTCCGTGGCGTCCACGCTGCGGTTGACGGCCACCTCGCGCCCCGACACCACGCCCGCGCCGCCGCCGCCGCCGCTACACTCTACTCTTCTCCTGGAAGAACAACCAGAAAAAAAGTGGTACAAAATTATGTTAGTAAATGCCCGCGACTTCGAACGCCTTGTTTCGGTATAAAAAGCTTATCAGGAGCTTTAACTAAAACAGCAAATGATCTGTTTTTTTGACAGTCTTTTATACGTAATGGTATGATTTTATTTATAACTACACTATATAGCATAAGCACATGGTTACAATTAGATGAATAGCAAAATCGAAAATATACGAGTACAAAATTCGACACAAAGCCCTGGTATTGCTGAACATTGCATTATAAATCAATGTATTTTTTATGTATTTATCTAAATTAATTGAAATTATTTAGAATGCAACATACCTGGCAGTTTCTGGTGTGCGAGTGAAGGACAGAGAGCGGGGTCCCAGTGACGGCGGCCCGAGCGATACTTCGCTGTTGCTTAGTCGGAGATTACTCGTCGCTGCAACACAAATTATACACAAATAAATTCTATATTTTTACCAATGGTATAACTACAAATGACATCTAATCTCCTCTTTTGACGAAACATCATCATTACTTTAACATAAAAAAGTATATTAAAAATACTTAATGAAGCCTCGGAAATCTTCTAGTCTAAAGAGTAGCGAATTTTTTACAGCAGAGCAACATAGCATAGTTATGTATATTGCTGGTGTTACTAATTGATCTTACGACTTTTTTTACATGAAATAGGCTCACGTTTGACTACAACTTGCCTGATGTTAAGCAACGTTATAATCTACTATCTATCTTTCTATTCCAAAACCAATTCAAATGCATATGCGTCGAAGATGGAAATAAACTATGGACCTCGTCCTTTAGCTCTGACTGAGTAGTGCAGGTTACATGCGAGTAACTGTGTACGTAACATAGTTACTTGTAAGTACACGTCTGTTCACTCATAGGGCGCATCGACAGTTTGCACACCTCAGTGGACATTCATTGTTTACATAAAATAATAATAATTTCTAAGACGAATCCAATAGATATGTTTCCGGCTATCCTCTGTAAATTTTACAGCAATAGACCGACATAGCTAACTTGTTTACTTATTAGAAGCAGTACTCACTCATATCCGTGGTAGACTTGGTCTCCTTGTACGAGTTGTGTCGGTTGAGCGCGGGCGCGTGCGGGCTGGCGGGGTAGTCGCGCACCACCGACATGGCGGCTGCGGGGAGGGAGGGGGTTACTGACCGCCACCAAGCGACAAGCCACGTTTCAGATTATATGGATGGAATTGTATCTGTGTTTTACACTAAGAAACGAATGATAGTTATACAAGTAGATGTTTGGGTAGCTATCGTTCTTAGGTCTTGTGGTTAATCTTTTGGTTAAGTACCTAAATCTCTATCCAAGTCAGGTACATTTAAGAATAAGAATAAAATACATATACCTATTGTCACATGAAACACAGATACAAACATTACACATTACATCATTATTATTACATTTAAGTTATTCTCTATCTTATTTGTCAAGGTTTTGACTACATGTTAATATGTTACGTTTTACCGACGCCTTTAAAAATTTAAGATATCGCATCAGGTAGTATCAGCCTGATGTTTCCATTTCTTATTTCAACACTTATTAACAAAAATGAATACCTAAATGAACGTAATTTGCTTAGGAGTGTGTGTAAACGTCTTTAAGCACAGCATCATCAACCTACCACAGATATTATATGCTGAGCAACATTATTAATATGTGACTGTATATTTTTTTTAAGCATGATGCTAGATATATTAAGTAAAGTGCTAAACCACAGAATGAATATTTGAACATGTAAAACAACCTTTTGTTCAAAAGTAGGAAAGTGCTAAACAACAATATGAATATATGAATGTATGTTTTTTTTTCTAATTAATATGTTTAAAAGCACTCACTGAAAACTTCCTGCTTCTTCTCGGGCATGGTGTAGTGTTCCTTGGTGGAGGTGGGTATGCGGGAGTAGTCTCGCTGGCGCTGCGGCGGCGAGGGCTGCGGCGCGGGCCGCGGGGGCTCCTCCGACAGCAGCTCGCGGAGCGACGTGCTCTCCGGGATGCCGGGGGGCTTGTCGGACTCTTGAGCTGGTGGGGTTTCATACAGTTATTAGTCTATTATTCTAATAAGTGTCAGTATTTTAAGAATTTCGTGTTCAATAAACATTTTTATTATTATTCTTTGAAATAAATCGTATTGTTGGTCGTTTTTCCAAGCTATGTTCCAGTTTAGTGAAGTCTGATTTGGCAGAATACACATACTATTATAAAAAAGTGAAAGTGCCTTGTTTCACGCCAGAACAGAGCGACCCGGATCATCGTGTTCTTAGCATAGGGTTCTGGCAGGTGATTGGTGTGATAAGATGCAGTGACCTGAGTTTTACACAGCATTTTACTTAACACCGCGTCTGACTGCAGTCACGAGGTGAAGACATGTCTTCACCTCGATTAAAAAATATATTGTCATACATAAGATGCCTCAAAAACTATAAAGAGAGCCAGAACATTATGCTTTGAACAGTACTGTTAGTATGTGTTCTATGTGACTTACTTGAGAGTGAATAATCTTCTGAAGACAGACTGGTAATCGGAGGCGGCGTGCGATTTACTGCAATGTGAGAGCATTTATCATCAGCTGATTATTTGAAGCAATAAGCTAAGAAATAATAGCAAGAATGTGACATAATTTGAACCAGTAGGGGTATTGCTGCTATGTAGTCTGTGACAAGTCTCTAACAGATGGTTAATCGATAAATATGTACATATGTCTAAGCAGAGTAGTGTTTGTTAAAATTTGGGATCTACTGCTATCTACGATATATCAGAGTAGAAAATATATGAGTAGAAAGAAGTGTGAAATTGTATTCTTTTACCATCTGACTTTGACTTTCGTGATCAGAGTTTTCTCATCTTCGTTCGTTTTTAAAAACATGAATGTTTGAACATAAGACACTGATCACCTAATCACTAGGTAAGTCCGGTTCACAATATATATGTCGCAGTGATCTGGTTGAATCTGCTATTCGATTGAATGACTAGCGCGTTCATATAAGGACAACATTTAATTGAATGACTTCACTGATTTTATGTCCACTCTGTTCAAAGAGCTATGTTATAATACGCTTACTAGTTTGACGTTTAGTGACGATGTTCAATCAACGTTCGGCGTAGTCATTCAATCGAATAGCAGATCCAACCAGATCACTGCGACATATTGTACATATAATATCGTTAGATGTTTATACAATGTTATGTTAGGGTGTATACGCGCGGTGTCGAGTGCTCTACTTACATGCTCTGGAAGGTTGGAATATTTCAGTGTAGTCTTTAATATTTGATATAACGGCACCTGCGTCCTCGTCCGCCTCAGTGCCCGACGTGGACTCTTCCGCCGTCTTCTCGTCCAGCAGCGTGCGCCGGTGCAGCACTGATACAACACAAATGTACATGTTAATGTTTATTTAGTAAAAAATATGTATGAAGATGGTATTGTTAGGACCTCAAAAAGTATAAAGTAAGTATATTTATTTCGGTAATAAAATTGTATGAAAATGTCTTCTAAAATGATGAAATGATTTCCACCAGAAACCTGTTTCCCGAAAATTACAATCCAGGGGTCTTCAAATCTAGAGTAAAAAGGTTTATTCTAGGTAAGTGTGGCACATCTTAGATCGCGGTAGTGTATAACATTAAGCAAATATGAATAGATACTAATACAATTTGCTAACGACACAAACGCGCCCTTAGCGGCTTATAACATACACGGACAATGCAGGATGCAGCTAAAAATTGGGAATTACACCAAATCCCTCCCTCAGAGTCATACAGAAAAATGCTAATAATAGATCTAATAATTTAAAGATGTGTAGCTACATCTACGTATGTGTTGACAATTGAATATACGTACGTATACCAATTCTAATAGGCCATCTTGTTATCGTCACCTCTTCATCGCAATTACCTTCTTTCGGTGGTTTTTCTTTGGAGAAGCTCTTGCGGACGGAGTGTCCTTTCTGGAAGGGCGAGAGGTCCCGGACCAGGGTCGGGGTGGCTGGTGGTGGGCCTCCGAACGGGTGCACCTTGCTGAGGTCCACCACGGACAGCACTACGTATGTCGAGTGGAACGAGCCTGCAATCTGAAACAGTAAGAATTGCTCAGTAAAAAAATATATTAAAAAAACTATCACAGATCAAATTTACAATTAGGTTATCGCAAATTATCAGCTAGCTAAACTTGCTAGAGTCTACTCAGCCTGTTGGTAAAACCAAAACAGAGCTGGTTCATTGCATTGAACAATACAATAAGGAGCAGAGAAAATTATACAATTTTTTTGCACTGATGGCGCTATAGTTATTGTGCTAAAAGGATGGAATCATTTTCACCGCTCTTTATAAAAAGTTACGTTTAATGAACTGGGTTCGACCCTGTGTTGATTTTACGTAAGTGTGGGCTTAAAAAACTGATTCCTTATTCCATCCCATCTGTATCACGTAGTACACTACTCACGAGCTGCGTGTGCGCCACGGTGCTGTCATGTATCTGCCCCCAGTGCGCGGGCACGGTGTCCAGCACGCGCGCCGGCTCCCACCCCACCACGTGCAGCCCGTCGTTGGCGCACCCCAGCAGCGTCGCGCCGTCGTCGCTGAATATCATGTGTCTGGAACGAGGTAATAAGCTAGTGAGTTGCATGTAGGTAATGTAAGCAAGAATCAAAAGCATCATATAAAAGCAAAAGAATATTTGCTGTTTTCGTTCTTCATCTTCTATGCTGTAATAGCATCATCTTTCATCGTGCGAACAGCCCAACTGTGGAACTTCTTGCCCGAATCTCTATTCCCCTTGAACTATAATTTGTCGGTCTTCAAGTCGAGAGTAAACCGGTTTCTTCTAGGCAAGCGCGCTACATCGTAGACTATAACGTTGCTTACCATCAGGCAAGTTGTAGTCAAGCGTAAGCCTATATCATGTAAAAAAAAAAAATAGCAGCAGATTATCTTGATTTTTGGTAAAGAAATAAGAGGCAATACAACAGGAGTTGAAACTGATAAAGTCTTATATTTGATAAACTAAAACTATTCAAGAGTTGTCATTACAATAACAACTACTTCATTCATAATGTCTAGATTGTCCCAGTAAAGATACACAGGCATTTTATCATACAAATTATGACACAAAAGTTGCCAATGTATCCTTCTAAATCTATAAAAACAAGAAGATAATAATAGAAGATAATCATAATACTATTTAAGAAAGAAAGAAATCATCCAAATTATACATACGTAATAGGAAAATTCAACACACTTTATAAATAATATTAAGCTTAAGTCAGAAGTACCTTATAGAAGTATTGTCTTTGTCAAACTTGGATACCAGCTGGAATTTCTCCATGTCCCAGAAATTGACTGTCCTGTCGCTGCCACAGCTGGCCAGCAGGAACTCATGCGGGTGGAACTTGACACAGGTCACGGCTGCCGTGTGCTCAAAGAACTCTTGCAGCACTTTGCCCACTCTCACGTCCCACACTTTCACTATTCCTGGATATAGGTATTGTACATATATTTAATATCTACTCTGAAATAGAAATACTTCATAGAAAATAATGAAAAATATTTTGTAAGAATGTACATGACATATTATATAAAATATGACAAGAAATCTAGTTACTGTTACTTAATGTATTTGTTTATATAATTACTTATACCATGTACTGTTATAGTATATAGTAGGTGTACATAATCATAACTTTATCCTCGGATTAAATAAATGTAATGAACATGGTACTGGCTATTGGTATAGAAATGTTACAACTTACCATCCTCACAAGCAGATGCAATCCACTGCCCATCTGGACTGAACTGCAGACTGTTGACAGCAAGTCTATGACTTGAATAGGTGACAATACACCCCCTCTTTCTAGTGTCCCACAGCTTCACAGTGCTGTCACAGGAGCCTGTCGTCAAATAGTCCCCATAAGGGTGGAAGTCCATACATTTTATAGCACCCTTGTGTCCTGTGAATGTTCTCAGTAATTTTGCAGCTTCCAAATCCCAAATTTTCAATGCTCCAGTTTGTGAGCCAGCACAGACCAAATCTTCTGAATGATTGAAGCATACAAATTCTACAGGTGTTGTGTGCCCACTTAAGCTCTGCAATAATTTGTATCTTAATTAAACAGATATAAATGACAAATGAATGATAAATTGAATCTTTAAAAGGATGGCTAAGGTCACAATCTCTTGTAACGATTACACACATGTGTAGATTGAATTATTTATGAAGGAGTATGGGAAACCTTGAAAACAGTGTATGCAAATTTAAGGTTTACAAGTGTGGATTGCTTTAGGACTCACCATTAAGCAGTTTTGTCTTCCAATGGCCCATAAGTTAACTTTTTTGTCGTCTCCTCCTGTAGCCAGGACTTGATGGGACTTTTGTCCCATTGCAAGGCAGTTCACATTGGACTTGTGAGCAACAAACTCCTCTGTAACAAAACACATGGGATTCTTTAAGTTCATAACTGAACTATTATCAGCAAAATTATATATGTATGAAGAAAACGTACGTAATTTCCATGATCTCCGAATGCTTTCCATTATGAACCTTGTTCATGTATTTTTTGCCATGTAGGGTATGCACAACCTTGCGTTCCTTGTGATGTTAATCTCTCTAGACACTTTATAGAAGGATTACAATTGAATTGAATATCCTAATTTGATTTTTAAGGAGACATTTAATTCACAAGACTGGTTTCTGCACTGGCCTATAAATAAAATAAAAGTGGTTTGTTTTGTATTTTTTATTTTTTTGTGTATCAAAATTGGATTGAGATTGAATTGAACAAAAATTCATTCTCGTGTTCAGCTGTAATCAAACTGTCATGTTATGTCAGTGTCATAAAAAAAAGGTGAACGAATGAACGATATGGCTAGAGATGTGCAAAGAAAATACCTAGTTATTCGAATAATTATGAAACTAATGAACCAACTGTGATATTCAAGATTGTTTACATCTTATTTTGGTTCAAAATCAAAGAAGTACAGTCCTTTTTTAAAAGGGAGTATTCTTTGGTCCTATAAGTCAAAGTTATATCAATGAGACGAAAATGTTACTAAGATATCACTGCATTAGCCTCATTAGTTCCCAATGTAAATCTTTAACACTATGCAATGTAAAGTTAACAAGAAGATTACATTATGTTCAAGGACAAGAACCTGAACCTAAAATAAGAGAATATTTTTATTACATTGATCATCAAGGAATGGTGAGTTTTATTAGTTAACTATTCTATAAAAATCCTCCTTTATATATCAAGGACCTATGTTAATTACAAACAAAACTAATTCTTCTCAATATAACATTTCAGCTATTCTTAGATGATGCTAGAATGAAAAACTTCACTTCATGCTTCAAAGAGAAGAAATTTTTAGAATTCTTTTTCAAGAGGATCCGTCTTAATAATTCAGGCAGATATCAAGAGGAGTTCCCATTTCTTTCTCTATGTGGTAGAGAGAGAAACTTTATAAGATGTGATGATGTGCCAATAGTGTTCACTAATCTTGTAGTAAAGAATGATGATACTCATTTAAGTTATGGATATGCAGGTGAACTCTTATCTGTACCTTTTCTGCCTGGGAAAATTTACATGTTACCATTGACTGGCAGAGTGTACCATCCAGCTGATGATAAATATGGTGGTGTAGGATTAGTCAAATCTAAACTAGCTATTGAACTTAGTAAAAATTTTGAGTTCATGAATGGTGATGTAGAAGCTCCTACCCATTTTACATGGAAAAATGAAAAATATGAATTAGACCAAAACTGGTTCAATGAAAAGGTTAAAAGATTTAGTCTTAAAATAAACACAACATGTGAATAATATGTGACATAGTCACTAGATTTATTTATAAGTAGTTAATTTTGTACTGCAAAAGTACAATAGAAACATAAGATGTGATGTACAGATAAATAGACTATAAATATCAATAAAATAAATATGGCAGAACATAAGTTTACTTATCAAACATAACTTAAACCACTAAAACTTCCATTATATTTAAACTTTTTGTACTGGGAATATTTTTAGGAAAATACCTTTTAAGGATAGCAAATACTTTAACAATCACAATATTACATACCTACCTGTAGTATCTATTGCAACAACTTATCCCTAGATTATTATTTATTAACATATTGTGAACTTTATAATTTGTTAAATATTGATAGTATCCTTATGAATAATTTCTTATAATGTATGATTGTGTCATGTAGGTCAACTGAAATAAATTTAGAAGCCTACAATATTATACTGTTATGTGGCAGTTTCATCTTTAGAGAAGGGTTGGTATGAGCCGGGCTGCACCCATGATGTTCCTTGGTTCATTCCTTCGGTTTTGGGAGGGTTCAACATCATTTCCTTGGCAGCGTCATGGACACTGGGATCATATGGCTTGAATGTGATGTAATGTTTGTCATCAGTGGGTGGGTCATCATAGATATGATCAATACTAGCTACTATACACTCTCTTACTTTTTCCATAAAAAGTTTTTTGTTACTTTTATACCTGAAAAAAAAATTACATTTATGTAATCAAAATTAACAACACGACTCATAATTAAAATCATAACAGTAACATTTATCCTCCAAGCTATTAATAGTAGTAGTTATTTGAATGTACACACACAAAATGTGCACATTCAAATAACATGAATATCTTGAAATAATCATTTCTATTGAGGCACATAAAAGAAGCTAATATTTACACAATAACTTACGCAACTGAAGCTTCAGTATTTACAGGCACTTTGACATTAGCATTGTGAAACACACAGAGTAAGTATTTGAATATTTGCCATATGTGGTCTTTCTTCCTGTCCCATTGTGGAAATACTTCACTCAGATTCAGGATACCGGTGTTACTGTCTACAGCGGGGTGGTATAAGTGGGAGCTGAATGTTAATACCTGCAAACAAATAATAATTCTTAGTAAAACTAGTACTTTACCTTAACCTTATTAAGACTTTACTTTTATTTGCATATTTGCAAACATAAACTAAACCTTAATGTCACACTCAGTTCTTGTAATACTTACAGGCACTTCATCATCTGGGAACTTTTCTGGCAGGTTCAGTGTGAATCTAAATATTCCTCCTTCATAATATCCTGAACGTACAAATATTACTCCATACCATACTGTAACAAAAAAGTATATGACTTGTGTAAGTATATTTCTATAACAAGGCCCATGTTATAAGAATGTTATAATAGCAGGAAGTGACTCAATAACAGAGAAAGTAGTAACCTTGTGCATCTTTGTACTTACAAAATGAGTTTTCATATGATGGTATTGTATAAATGCCTTCCAAGTTTTCTGTCTGCAACATACGGCTGAAAAGGAAAAATATAACTTGGAAATATGCTTTACATTCAGGAAACTAAGTTTTTAGGTTTATGTATTTAGTTGCTACTTACTACTCTGCCATAATTATATACTCTTGGCGATACATTGTATAGAGCTCTCTATTTTCTTTTATATTACTACTGGTATCGTCACTCATTTTGTCCAAAAGTAAGAAGAAAACCAACAAAAAATAAAAACAAAATCTCGTTCACAGAGTACTTTGTTCACAGAAAAACTGAAGTTTATTTTATTGTATTGCTATGAATGTCATTAGTCAATTTTGTAAACGTCAAAATTTACCACAGAAAAAAAAATAGATGAATGCATGTTTTTCTATTCTTTCACAGTGAGACGATTATTCGATTAGTTTTCTTACAGCGCCATCTTTTAGTAAGTAGCAAATCTGCTTAACTAGAACATACTATTTGTTTTCGTACTTGCCAATAGATGGCAGGGTAAGAAAATGTTTTTTTTTTACATAAGCCTATCGCATGTAAAAAAATATATTAAATAGATTACTCATATTTTATGCAACAACTTTATTATATTTAATAGTAATGCTGAAGAAAATCTAACTACATTACTATCCTATCCCTACATGAAATTATTAATGCTTCTCATAAAACCTCTTCATTTAAATGTTTCAAATACCTAGATAAGCGGAGGGTTATTCCCGAGATTACAGGAGTGCGTGGGGTGCGAGGATGAGCACCTGCTGATCCCGGGATGAGCGGCGCGCGCTCGCAATTAGCCCGGATTATCCCACACGTGGCCCGGGATTATTTCGCAATCTATTCCAATACACTCTTGGATAGGACTGCAGTTGAATGACTAATATTGATTTGTCTTGGGTTATTTATAGTTATATTGATTAAATATTTACATATATGCCAACATAATTCAAATGTACCTACATTTTGCTCATAAGTACGTACACAGGCGCATACCTACTATAAAACAATCAGAAATTAATTTATTTCTGTGCTAATTGTAAATGTACAGTAAACAAGTTAAGTAGGTCCATAGGTGCTTTTGTAGGTCAAAGGAGGAGGAGGAGGAATCTCCAGGTTCGACTACTGTGCTCTATTTCAAGAAGTTTTTTTTACAAAAGTTGTCCAAGGATTAGGTACTTTATTTTTGAATTGAATTTATAAATCTAGACACTCGGTGTGCCTGTGCTATGCAGGGATCATATAGGGAAGTATCACACTTTTTTATTCAGCCGCCAAGCTGATGTTACATTCCATTTGAGCGCTTCCGTGAGGCGAGCGATAAATGATAGGTACCTACTGGCGGTTTGTCATAGTATGGCAATCGTTAATTCAGGCTGATAGATACTGCCACTGTTGTTTTTTTTACTATATAAAAAAATAAACGGTGAAAAGATCTGCTCAAACGCACGACAAACTCTTAAAAATAAAACAGGGCTTTAGTTAGTGCTACAAGCGGATGTTCTTATGGCTTAAAGCGATCTTTTATGGCAATTTGAAAACTCTCGATACAGTAGTTGGCCGTCCTCATGCGTACTCACATAGTATATAATACTGCTGTGTTCCGATTTGAAGGCCATGTTGACGGTGAAATTACCTACTAGAGTATTCAGAAGGAAAAATTCTTTAAAAATTCTTTGCTTTATGTATTTAATATTCAAGTTTCAATGCGATGAGTCGCTGCCGACGGGCTTTTGAACTCACTGCATTTGAGATAGGCAAGCGTGATGCTTTCCATATTCCCGCAGCTTTCACTTTCACGCAATTCTGTAAACCAAATACGTAAATGGACTGTTTTATAAGTACATAGCTGTCTACGATCTTAATCCAACTAGGGAAACAATCTACATACTGCACACACAGTTTAATTTAAGAGTTCCGTATTTTTAACCGACATCCAAAAAAGGAGGTTATCAAGTCTTCTGAAAGTTCTTTTTTCCTTTGTGGCGTCAAAACTCACGCCGAGCGCTGCTACTTGCAGCGGAGCGGATAAAACCTATGTTCTTTTATTATAAACAAACAGTCAATAACGTTTTTATGTAGGGAGAATGTATAACGAGTTTTATGACAGCCGTTTTGTTCGTAGAAAACAGACGTAAATTCAAGGAAGCATATGGGTGTAATGGCGCTCCTCGGTTTCAAAGTGCCGCGCGCCTGCTCATAAAACTCAGCATTTTGATGTATCTGCCAGTCCAGCGATTAAGCCAGCCTGTGTAAACAAACAGCTCTATTTGTTTTACAATTTGCTGCAATTAAAATGATGTCCTATTTATTTTTTTCTGTCTGCGTTGCTTTACTGAAAATTAATTTAGACGTATCGCCGCGCCAGTCGTATCTTTAGATATTTATTATTTAATGTTGTGTTTACCTGTGGTAATAATATTTAATTAACTACATATATATTTTTACTAAATCTCATATCTTGTTGATTAGAGAATACTTAATTACCTGGCTAGGATCTTTAAGTTTAGGATACCACTTGCACTGCTAAAAAAAACTTTATTTCCTACTTTGATCTTATTGTAAATTACCATCTATTTACCTACGTACCTGGTTAATTATTTTTGGTGTTTAGCACGGCTGTAGCAGACGTAAGCTTAAAGCGCCTAATTAAAATATGGCTGATGCGCGTTAATTAGCTACCTCCTTACCTGTCAGTGTATCGAGAGAGCCTTTATGAAGCCTGACGCATGCGCCTTGAGGCAGTCAGGTGTGATCCGAGCTCATGTGTCCCAGGGAAGCCTTATTAACCGTGGGATGGATAGATGGACGTTTTACTTACCTTTATAAGGTACTTTCTTTGTTCTATTTTTAACACGTTAGAATACGGCCCGTCTGATGCAGTCAAAGATGTGGTAAGCTTGCCCAGAAGAAACTATTGAGAGAGTTATTACAATTATAGATTCTTCTGGAGCTAACATTCTTGTAATATGTAATGGCATATTTATATGTATAGTATGTATTTACAACAAAAAAGTATATATGTATTACATATATCCGTTATCTAGTACCCATGATACAAGCGTAAGCTTAGTATGGGGCTAGATGGCGCTGTGTGATATGTCCTGAAATATTTATTTTATTTTATTTATATACATAAGTAGATCATTGGTCGTATCATGTCATACTAATAAATTTCTTTCATTGCAACTATAGAAAGTGTAATGTATGTACAAATCTAACTTAGATTGTGAGTGTGTATGTTTATCTTATCATAAGTTTATATAAGAGTGGCCTATTTTGGTTTCCAATCTGATTTGTACTTAAAAATTAGGCAGTTTTTATATTACAAGTAGGTTCGAACTATTCTTCAATATGTAACTAATGTAAAAGTTGTGTTATCTCAGTCTATACATTTGTATTCTGTGACGATATAAAAATGCCTGCGTATCAGAGGTCCCGGCCGGCGGCGTTCCCACGCTGCGCGCGGATTACACGAAATGCCCTTTTGGTGCTTCGACTACATTGACCTGCGCTTTTTGCGCAAAAAGAATGCTCAGATAAATCACAGGCTCTTTGTAATCTGGATGGATGGATGCTGATCGTCGATATGTGCATTGTAAGCCGTTTTTTGCAGACGATGTCCAATAATGCACCTACCTGCTCGATTTTGACGGTCAAGGTGCCGTTTGTCACAATAAAAAGCGAGATAGCATCGGGTCGGGTCGCATAATGCTCAGTTCCGCATAAGAAATCATATCCTTAGTGAGGTTGATAACAGATAGGTTACTGAAATATCAAAAGAAGGATTTTGTGCGGAGCGTGGTTTTTTTCTCGATTGTGACTGATGTTAGGTACTATTTTACGTATTTTGTGTCACTTTCATAGAAATATTTTCTTAGAAATATGGCGTCGCTTTTAAGCAGCTTCTTCTTCTAATCGAATGAGAGTGGCCAACTCTGGTGTCGAGAGTTAATCAAGGCGCCCTGAGGGCTTCTGACATGGCTCAACGACTGCGGTACTAGACAAACAGCCGGGACTTAAAATTTAACGTGTCTGCTGACCCACGGAAGCGCCCAAAATGGAATGCCACTTTTTGGTCACCCATCCGCGTACTGACCGCGTCGACCTTTGCTTAACATTGGTAATCGCATGCGATTGCCTCCTCTAGCTGAGGTACGGGCCAAGCTAGCGGAGGTAGTACCTATCTATCTGCGTGTAATAAGTATTAATCATATAACTATATTCATAGCTATCTAAATCAACAAAAATTCCGCTAGTAGATATCAACTCCGTGTTAATCAGGGCCACAAACTAATTTATTCTAGTCCTAATTTAATACCGATTATTTTAAATGGCATCACAATCGTGAAGGAGGAGGTACCCTAATACATGAGTTTACACATGCTTATACGCATTCAATCACAATCACCAATATACTAGTCACACTACAATTGTAAAGGTTACAGACAGATGATTAGTTGTAAAGTTTCCAACACGTCGGCAATCAGGCGCCGCGGCCGTGTCCAGCGAGCGAGCTTTGAGCGTTTCCTTTCGGCAAATTGCGTGTAATGAGCGAGGGCGGGCGAGGGCGGCTCAGGCGCGGACACAGGTGCGCCGCGCGTGGACGACTAGCTGCGATGTAATTTGATGACCAGTAAGGGAACTTAAGATAAGTAAAGAAGTAAATTCTCAGTGAAGTGTAATCTCTAATTGATTACGCATGTCAACGAATCTTCTTACTAATGAATGTGTTATCATCATCATGTTAGCCCGTGTTCATCCACTGCTGAGTATAGACCTCCTCTCGAACGTGCCACATAGACCGGTCAAGAATGTGTTAACTACACATATTAAACGGTAGCATGTAGCAGTGTATGTGTAGTATTTATAGTGTTATGTAGTTTTGTACGTGTATTTTCTTTACCAAATCATCCGTAGACTAAATCTCAAGATGCTAAGATCTAAGATTTTATAAGTGCCCCTATTTGTAGTAGTTAGAAGTAGTATGTTTAGTTTTTCTTCCCTTGTTTTTATATTTTATTATTGTTAATTAAAGGATTATAGATTAGATGCTAAGACTATACCTACCTACTTACAGTAAAACTACAAATTTATTTGCGAAACATACACATAAGTACCTATAAATAAGGACTTACAAAAAAAAGTAAGAACTCCATATTTCAGCCGCCAGCTTGCAACAAAGTTTTTCGCAATTAAGTACTGTACTTACATTTTTAAGAATCGCCTATAAGTATTGTTAAATGATATTGTAATTCAACAACTTTGCCTACTGGTTACAGTCTGTACTGTACATGTATCGCTTCGTACAGCTCATATCAACTAGTGCGTTCAACAAGGACATGCAAAGGACAGGTAATTACATTTAATTTTACTATAATGACCATTATTAAAGAGGGAGCCACCCTCCTGTTACACAGTTCATTGCGTCGAAACCTTTCGTTCAAACGGGTGGCTTAATAGTCACAAAGGTATTGGTATCTATTTGATGTTAATTTTCATAAATTTGTGTGTATTTTTAGTAACTAAATTAAATTGTCAGTATCGGTTTTAGTTTTGGCTCGGCTTTGGGTTAGTCATAGTACAACAGTCGTAAAGCGATGTCAGAGGCCCTAGGGTGGTTTAACTTACTCTCGACAACAGAGTTGCCATCGTCATACGAAGAATAAGAAACTAAATTGATTTGATTTTGAAACCTTTTTATAAAGTAAACTGTCAGTTATTTAGCTACTGACCTGCACCTGAAGCGTCACATACACTAAAGACACTTTTACTGAACCTGTACCAAATGGAAGAGATATTTTCTGATATCAACCAACACTTATTTTGAAGTCAGTTCGCTCAGTTAGAGCACAAATCCTGATCGAAACATTTTTATGAAACAAAATGAATGAAAGGCGTACATATCGAACCTACACATAAAATTGCACACATCTCTTTGAAGTGTACTAGTACGATTATTGGAAAGCAAAGTAAGTATAAACGTTAGGATAACAGAAGCTTACTAATAAATAATTCATTTTTGAAACAAAGGTAATTTATTCTCCTTTTGTCTCTAAACACTATAGAAACTACTGAAAAGTTTCTGAAACTCGCAGAACGCGATAAAAAATTAAAACGAAACAAAAATATGTTTTTATACGATAGCATTTATTTATTAACCGACTTTTAAGAAAAGAAGGTTATCAAGTCTTCTGAAAGTTTTTTTTTACAATGTGTGATAGATAGATAGATAGATAGATAAAACTCTTTAATGTAACACACATTGAAAAAAAAATAAAGACAAACAGAAACACAAACGACTTAAAAAATTGTGCCACAACTGGCGGCCTTATCGCTAATAGCGATTTCTTCCTTTCTTCAGGTGTGACCGCTATATAAAGTAACGAGTATGCGTTTGTGACGTTATTAAAATGTTTGACGACTAGTCTACTCCACAGGCGTTAAAACAGGGATAAAAAGACCACATACTTACTATATACCTATAAAACATTTTGTCCTTGTGTATGATGACTAACTAAGTAATGTATCATATTTAAATTAACTAACAAACAGGGACCTTAATTATTTAAGGTTACTTTTTTAGTATTATACAGGCAAGTCAACCTATATCTGTACTTACTAATATTATAAAGCTGAAGAGTTTGTTTGTTTGTTTGAACGCGCTAATCTCAGGAACTACTGGTGCGAATTGATAAATTATTTTTGTGTTGGATAGACCAGTTATCGAGGAAGGCTTTGGGCTATATAACATCACGCTGCAACTAATAGGAGCGAAGAAACAATGGAAAATGTGGAAAAACGGAGAAAATTATTCATCTTTGAGAGCTTCCGTTGCGTGCGCTGCGAAAAAGGTTCAAGATATCAAAAAATATGTATGAAAAATTAATGCCCAAAATAACTATTCCACGCGGACGAAGTCGCAGGCACAGCTAGTTATTAAATAAAAGTCAGGAATTACAAAGAACATTAAGATTTATTTACAATTACTATCACATTGTAATTTTAATGAATACTTAATCATTTGACACATAAAATAATACAACTTATAAATAATTAACACTTTTATGAGAGATTCGTCTTAAAAGGAAATGAAGGTACGAGTATATTGTTTTTTTTTTATTTAATTTTACTGTCGATTTTGTAGGGGCAAATTTTAGGCAAAAATAAACCTATGTTCTTATGGTTATTCTTTGACATCATAACGGCATATTTTTCTTATGGAGGCCCTCTATGTGAAAATTTTGCAAGAGACATATTCATAAATGTATGTGTGTATGATTTGTTAAGTTTTTATATTAAAATAGTTTTTGGTTGTATTTACCTAAGATATACTTAGCAATACTTATTATTAAATGAGTTAGTTGATTTGTAATAACAGGTTCTACATAATGTTGATATTAATTACGTCCAGTTCGATTGCACCAAACAAATCACCTATTTAATTATACCTACTGATAACATAA
>OZ026818.1:6498405-6552498 GCA_964023185.1 Macaria liturata | reverse complement strand
TTTTTAGATAACAGCTGTGAGGTAGGTAGTCATAGCCTAAACTACAACTCATACCATACAACAGTCAATGTATGGTATGCATGTGATGTGCTTATAATTAGCCTCTAATTATTGCTATTGGTGCTTATATAACAAGTTATTTCTTAGTTGGTACTAGGTAGGTACCTGCTTAGTTAGATTTGTAGTTAGGACAATTACTAATTGTGTAATAAAAACAAATTTAATCGAAAAAAATAGGTAGGTAGGTATTATGTATCGAAGACTCATACCTTCAATGGGTATGTATGTACCTACCTACATTTATAGGAAACTTATTAAATTAATAAAACAACAAACAGCAAACTGGGTCAAACACATTGATCTCCATCAGTACAAGTACGCTGGATTGGCTGGTCGCCGCATCGTTTTGTGCCTATTTGATTTTCGCCATCTTGGCGCCGACAACGCCAGTGAAGTTCCACGGAACTAATAGTAGGGACGGGACAATGTAACAAATTATATCGACAAAAATGTAATTTTCGCATAGGCGATAGAGATACTTGTAGATGTCTATCCTTTTTAACCACTGACCTCTACTACTACTAGTACGCCGGACTGGCCATATAAAATTAAAACTATTTTGTGCCGATTTGAAGGGCCTCCCTTGAGTGTACTGAAAACTAAATTTGGCATTTATTTCTCAAAAAGCAAATTGCCATCGTGTTTTTTACATCCTTTCCGCGATTTTATTAACGTTTTCTTTATAATTTAGTTTATGCATATAAACAATGAACGTTTTCTTTATAATTTAGTTTATGCATATAAACAATGTTAGTTAGAAATTTAAAGGAAAATGTAAATAGTCAGTAATTTAAACAAGTAGGTTGTAAGAAAAATTGTTAAGTAGTTAGTAAGAAAGCGTAGATTAGGTTCCCCCATAAACCACCTGGGGAGTTAGATGTATTCACTGTCTTTTAATCAAATCTTATGATGACACTGAAAGAGTGTACAACCTAGATTTTAGGCTGAATACAGAAGTAGACCTTCTATTCTAGCTAAGTGGTGTTCGTTCTTAAGCGTAGTTAGATCAAAATTACTCAAACATTTTACACAATATGCACACAACATTCCCACACACACATACATACACACACATACATACACACCATAAATACCCTAGACTACTCATTTGAGATACCAAACATTCATACGTAATCTTTATAAACCCGCAAAAATCCTTGCATTCCTTTCATATGTAATGTATGTAATACGTGTAATACATTATCACATTATCTTTTTATTTTCTTGAAGCAGCTTCAGTTTGTACATTACTGTTTTGTAACAAGCACTATTTGCAACTGAAACTCTGGAGAAATATGTAGTGATTTTCCGCTGCGACTCACCACATATTTTAATCATATTTCTCCAGAGTTTCAGTTACAATGGATTTCCGCAAAGTAACGCCTGATTCAATATCTTAACTTATGTTGAATTGGTTTTTGTATTGTATATTATATAATGCAATTAAGCCTTTAATCATTTAAAATCATTGTCATAGAAAGAGCAAATGTTTACCTCAAATATGTAATTCTTCCCTAGGCCTCCGAGATACAGGCATTGCCTAGTTCGGGGTCCGCTAGAAAAGCACATGTATATACTTAGTATGTAAAAAAAGAACGTAAATACCATGTCTTTATTATTTCATTAGTTAATAAAAAAATTGAATTTGAATAGGTATATTACTCAAAAAACCTTTGTTTTCCTATCTTTCTTCCAGTTACATAAATTGCAATGTACTTTTCGTCCACTTGTTGGTAGGGGTATGTTTGATGGTGCCGTTGGTTCTAATTCTGGTATTATGTTTCGGATACGGGTTTTGATATGCTGTGGAACATTAGCGATAAAAATTCTTATAATATGTAAAAATGTATGCAAAAATATGTTACGTATGTCTTTAATCGCTACCGGGTCCAATAGACCCACACGCACCTTTTAGGCCCATAGCACTAACATGTAGCGGACTAACTGTCAGCTTAGATCGTTATCTACCGCCCTATACTATAGTCGAAAGGTATTAAGAACGGCCACATTACCTACAATCGTCGTAATTTCGAAATAATTCAACAAAATTCAAGGGACTGGGTCCACTGGACCCAGTAGCGAGTCCTTAAGTGTTAAGCCACAGTTTTAGTGAAGAGTCTTTTAACCTGTAATTTAAAAACAAACCGTTCATTGATACAATTTATGCCAGAAAAAACATCGACAAATATTGTCGATATGGAATATCGACAACACTATTGTGTTGTTTATGTTTATCAAAACTTGTCAACGTCATGTCAAATACGTTCTAATGTCATGTCATGCATGTAATACATGCATGGAATTAATATATAATAATAAGGAATGAGCACTGCTGGTCCAATTACGAGCAGAACGAGGCGAATGTATGACAGGCTGTTGTCTTTTTCTAACTATGATGATAATACATTATATAATTTAGGATATTTCAATTCATCTTCCTACCAAATCTGGAGCAGTCTCTTTTGGGGCCCTATTTTACCTGCATCTTGCCAATCATGATAATCCCTAGCTCTATTGACGCGGTAAGTAATAAACACCAACAAACTTACTTACAAAAGGCACTTTAATTAACTTATGATAGTAACCGACATAAAATAGACATTTTGTTGTGTCCTTTAATCAATTGAATAACTTAATAATCTTGTAACGCTTATCACAAGATTTTAGAATACATATATGAACGTGTACCGTAACCACAAACCTATTTCACTTTAAATAAAAGTCAACCTTAAAAAGTTAAGCATTAGTAAAGTCGCGACGCCCCGAAAAAATATAGGTCACCTTAGTCCCAATAATGTAATCTTAGCATACCTGTTGAAAGATATATTGCAGTCACTATAAGATTCACTTCTGCATTCTGCATACACTACTATTTGTTATCATATTGTTATTTTTACAATAAAATACATCTAAATTAGTTACAAATGAAATTATTTTTTTCCCGCTACCTTTTGTCATAATATAATGTCATCATAATGTTGCTTGTGTGAAAATAATATAATATCAATTTGTTATTTATTTATTCTATTTTGTGTTAGTTTCACAAATTAATTCAGATTTCTTTGTGTCGAGTAAGATTTATAATCAATAAAATTAAATAATATTATTTATTGTTAATATGACTACGTTGACTAGACAGTGACGTTTCTCACAGATTATTTTTTAAACTGGAAAGCTGCTGAAACAGGACAACAGCCTGCCTACTATGTCTCTCATTTTTGATCGATTTCATCCCCGATTTAACATTTATAGTAAATGAACTGTAGAAACATAAGGCATCTATTCGTATAAAATCTAGTTCACAAAACAAAAAGAGAAATCCTGTGATAATGAGAGGAATTAAAATCCTTGAATAAATGTCAAATTTAGTTCTCAGAACCTCAAGGGAGGCGCTTCAAATCGGCACAAAAAAGAGCTGTCATTTTGTATGGTACAGCCAGTCCAGCGTACTAGTAGTAATGGAGGTCAGTGACTGTATGTAACCGTAACCAAGTACCGTTAATTTGTTAGTTTTTGTTAATCAAACAAGACTACTCGTCCTTCTCAAACATCCAATCCACGAGCTGGCCAATGCTCACGGATTAAAAGTTCAAAATGGAATATGTTACAAACATGCAATAAACCTCGGTATGGGCCCCTACCGAGGGAAAACTACACACAACAAATCTAGGTCACGATCAGAATCTCATTAACAAAAACGAAATGAGGGTAGCGTCAACTCGGGACTCTAAATAAAAATGGACAGATCTTACTTTGGAAATATGTCTTTGTCCGTAGCAGGCTCACTGAACCGCTCGGATCTCCAACCCGACGCGCTGGGGGAAGTTCACGAGCTGATGTCGTCAGCACCGAGCAGGAAACATGGAACACCCTGCGGCGTCTGGTCTCGTACCCGAAGTATGCGGGCTCGAATCCCGGGGTGTGGGCGGAGACGCGGCTTTCGATGACCCTGGAATTCATCATACACCAACGTTAGGAACCGCCGTAGATTTGGGAGATAGATTTATAAAATCCTCCCGCACCTACCTGATATATAACCCTTTTAATAACACCAGGAGTGCGCGCAGCAGCGCACCAGGAGTGCGCGCAGCAGGATTGCGCGCAGCAGCGCACCAGGAGTGCGCGCAACAGCGCACGGGGAGTGCGCGCAACAGTGCAAGAGGAGTGCGCGAAGCAGCGCACCAGGAGTGCACGCAACAGCATACGAGGAGCGCGCGCAGCAGCGCACCAGGAGTGCGCGCAGCAGCACACGAAGAGTGCGTGCAGCAGCGCACCAGGCGGGCGCGCAACAGCACACGAAGAGTGCGCGTAAGCCCCTGGTCTTGGATCTAAACATTCAGTGCCTTCACCATCATTACCGTTTTCTGAGGACAAAGTCAAAAATTATTCAAAAAACCCACTATGTAACCGTAACCAAGTACCGTTAATTTGTTAGTTTTTGTTAATCAAACAAGACTACTCGTCCTTCTCAAACATCCAATCCACGAGCTGGCCAATGCTCACGCATTAAAAGTTCAAAATGGAATATGTTACAAACATGCAATAAACCTCGGTATGGGCCCCTACCGAGGGAAAACTACACACAACAAATCTAGGTCACGATCAGAATCTCATTAACAAAAACGAAATGAGGGTAGCGTCAACTCGGGACTCGAAATAAAAATGGACAGATCTTACTTTGGAAATATGTCTTTGTCCGTAGCAGGCTCACTGAACCGCTCGGATCTCCAACCCGACGCGCTGGGGGAAGTTCACGAGCTGATGTCGTCAGCACCGAGCAGGAAACATGGAACACCCTGCGGCGTCTGGTCTCGTACCAGAAGTATGCGGGCTCGAATCCCGGGGTGTGGGCGGAGACGCGGCTTTCAATGACCCTGGAATTCATCATACACCAACGTTAGGAACCGCCGTAGATTTGGGAGATAGATTTATAAAATCCTCCCGCACCTACCTGATATATAACCCTTTTAATAACGACAGGAGTGCGCGCAATAGCGCACGAGGAGTGCGTGCAGCAGCACACGAGTAGTGTGCGCAGCAGCGCACCAGGAGTGCGCGCAGCAGCGCACCAGGAGTGCGCGCAGCAGCGCACCAGGAGTGCGCGCAACAGCGCACCAGGAGTGCGCGCAACAGTGCACGAGGAGTGCGCGTAGCAGCGCACCAGGAGTGCGCGCAGTGGCGCACCAGGCGGGCGCGCAACAGAACACGAAGAGTGCGCGTAAGCCCCTGGTCTTGGATCTAAACATTCAGTGCCTTCACCATCGTTACCGTTTTCTGAGGACAAAGGCAAAAATTATTCAAAAAACCCACTGTATGTAACCGTAACCAAGTACCGTTAATTTGTTAGTTTTTGTTAATCAAACAAGACTACTCGTCCTTCTCAAACATCCAATCCACGAGCTGGCCAATGCTCACGGATTAAAAGTTCAAAATAGAATATGTTACAAACATGCAATAAACCTCGGTACGGGCCCCTACCGAGGGAAAACTACACACAACAAATCTAGGTCACGATCAGAATCTCATTAACAGAAACGAAATGAGGGTAGCGTCAACTCGGGACTCGAAATAAAAATGGACAGATCTTACTTTGGAAATATGTCTTTGTCCGTAGCAGGCTCACTGAACCGCTCGGATCTCCAACCCGACGCGCTGGGGGAAGTTCACGAGCTGATGTCGTCAGCACCAAGCAGGAAACATGGAACACCCTGCGGCGTCTGGTCTCGTACCCGAAGTCTGCGGGCTCGAATCCCGGGGTGTGGGCGGAGACGCGGCTTTCGATGACCCTGGAATTCATCATACACCAACGTTAGGAACCGCCGTAGATTTGGGAGATAGATTTATAAAATCCTCCCGCACCTACCTGGTATATAACCCTTTTAATAACACCAGGAGTGCGCGCAATAGCGCACGAGGAGTGCGTGCAGCAGCACACGAGGAGTGTGCGCAGCAGCGCACCAGGAGTGCGCGCAGCAGCGCACCAGGAGTGCGCGCAGCAGCACACCAGGAGTGCGCGCAGCAGCGCACCAGGAGTGCGCGCAACAGCATACGAGGAGCGCGCGCAGCAGCATACGAGGAGCGCGCGCAGCAGCGCACCAGGAGTGCGCGCAGCAGCGCACCAGGAGTGCGCGCAGCAGCGCACCAGGAGTGCGCGCAGCAGCACACGAAGAGTGCGTGCAGCAGCGCACCAGGCGGGCGCGCAACAGAACACGAAGAGTGCGCGTAAGCCCCTGGTCTTGGATCTAAACATTCAGTGCCTTCACCATCGTTACCGTTTTCTGAGGACAAAGGCAAAAATTATTCAAAAAACCCACTGTATGTAACCGTAACCAAGTACCGTTAATTTGTTAGTTTTTGTTAATCAAACAAGACTACTCGTCCTTCTCAAACATCCAATCCACGAGCTGGCCAATGCTCACGGATTAAAAGTTCAAAATAGAATATGTTACAAACATGCAATAAACCTCGGTACGGGCCCCTACCGAGGGAAAACTACACACAACAAATCTAGGTCACGATCAGAATCTCATTAACAGAAACGAAATGAGGGTAGCGTCAACTCGGGACTCGAAATAAAAATGGACAGATCTTACTTTGGAAATATGTCTTTGTCCGTAGCAGGCTCACTGAACCGCTCGGATCTCCAACCCGACGCGCTGGGGGAAGTTCACGAGCTGATGTCGTCAGCACCAAGCAGGAAACATGGAACACCCTGCGGCGTCTGGTCTCGTACCCGAAGTCTGCGGGCTCGAATCCCGGGGTGTGGGCGGAGACGCGGCTTTCGATGACCCTGGAATTCATCATACACCAACGTTAGGAACCGCCGTAGATTTGGGAGATAGATTTATAAAATCCTCCCGCACCTACCTGGTATATAACCCTTTTAATAACACCAGGAGTGCGCGCAATAGCGCACGAGGAGTGCGTGCAGCAGCACACGAGGAGTGTGCGCAGCAGCGCACCAGGAGTGCGCGCAGCAGCGCACCAGGAGTGCGCGCAGCAGCACACCAGGAGTGCGCGCAGCAGCGCACCAGGAGTGCGCGCAACAGCATACGAGGAGCGCGCGCAGCAGCATACGAGGAGCGCGCGCAGCAGCGCACCAGGAGTGCGCGCAGCAGCGCACCAGGAGTGCGCGCAGCAGCGCACCAGGAGTGCGCGCAGCAGCACACGAAGAGTGCGTGCAGCAGCGCACCAGGCGGGCGCGCAACAGAACACGAAGAGTGCGCGTAAGCCCCTGGTCTTGGATCTAAACATTCAGTGCCTTCACCATCGTTACCGTTTTCTGAGGACAAAGGCAAAAATTATTCAAAAAACCCACTGTATGTAACCGTAACCAAGTACCGTTAATTTGTTAGTTTTTGTTAATCAAACAAGACTACTCGTCCTTCTCAAACATCCAATCCACGAGCTGGCCAATGCTCACGCATTAAAAGTTCAAAATGGAATATGTTACAAACATGCAATAAACCTCGGTATGGGCCCCTACCGAGGGAAAACTACACACAACAAATCTAGGTCACGATCAGAATCTCATTAACAAAAACGAAATGAGGGTAGCGTCAACTTGGGACTCGAAATAAAAATGGACAGATCTTACTTTGGAAATATGTCTTTGTCCGTAGCAGGCTCACTGAACCGCTCGGATCTCCAACCCGACGCGCTGGGGGAAGTTCACGAGCTGATGTCGTCAGCACCGAGCAGGAAACATGGAACACCCTGCGGCGTCTGGTCTCGTACCAGAAGTATGCGGGCTCGAATCCCGGGGTGTGGGCGGAGACGCGGCTTTCGATGACCCTGGAATTCATCATACACCAACGTTAGGAACCGCCGTAGATTTGGGAGATAGATTTATAAAATCCTCCCGCACCTACCTGATATATAACCCTTTTAATAACGACAGGAGTGCGCGCAATAGCGCACGAGGAGTGCGTGCAGCAGCACACGAGTAGTGTGCGCAGCAGCGCACCAGGAGTGCGCGCAGCAGCGCACCAGGAGTGCGCGCAGCAGCGCACCAGGAGTGCGCGCAACAGCGCACCAGGAGTGCGCGCAACAGTGCACGAGGAGTGCGCGTAGCAGCGCACCAGGAGTGCGCGCAGTGGCGCACCAGGAGTGCGCGCAGTGGCGCACCAGGAGTGCGCGCAGCGGCGCACCAGGAGTGCGCGCAGCAGCGCACCAGGAGTGCGCGCAACAGCATACGAGGAGCGCGCGCAGCAGCATAAGAGGAGCGCGCGCAGCAGCGCACCAGGAGTGCGTGCAGCAGCACACGAAGAGTGCGTGCAGCAGCGCACCAGGCGGGCGCGCAACAGAACACGAAGAGTGCGCGTAAGCCCCTGGTCTTGGATCTAAACATTCAGTGCCTTCACCATCGTTACCGTTTTCTGAGGACAAAGGCAAAAATTATTTAAAAAAACCCACTGTATGTAACCGTAACCAAGTACCGTTAATTTGTTAGTTTTTGTTAATCAAACAAGACTACTCGTCCTTCTCAAACATCCAATCCACGAGCTGGCCAATGCTCACGGATTAAAAGTTCAAAATGGAATATGTTACAAACATGCAATAAACCTCGGTACGGGCCCCTACCGAGGGAAAACTACACACAACAAATCTAGGTCACGATCAGAATCTCATTAACAGAAACGAAATGAGGGTAGCGTCAACTCGGGACTCGAAATAAAAATGGACAGATCTTACTTTGGAAATATGTCTTTGTCCGTAGCAGGCTCACTGAACCGCTCGGATCTCCAACCCGACGCGCTGGGGGAAGTTCACGAGCTGATGTCGTCAGCACCAAGCAGGAAACATGGAACACCCTGCGGCGTCTGGTCTCGTACCCGAAGTCTGCGGGCTCGAATCCCGGGGTGTGGGCGGAGACGCGGCTTTCGATGACCCTGGAATTCATCATACACCAACGTTAGGAACCGCCGTAGATTTGGGAGATAGATTTATAAAATCCTCCCGCACCTACCTGGTATATAACCCTTTTAATAACACCAGGAGTGCGCGCAATAGCGCACGAGGAGTGCGTGCAGCAGCACACGAGGAGTGTGCGCAGCAGCGCACCAGGAGTGCGCGCAGCAGCGCACCAGGAGTGCGCGCAGCAGCGCACCAGGAGTGCGCGCAGCAGCGCACCAGGAGTGCGCGCAACAGCATACGAGGAGCGCGCGCAGCAGCATACGAGGAGCGCGCGCAGCAGCGCACCAGGAGTGCGCGCAGCAGCGCACCAGGAGTGCGCGCAGCAGCACACGAAGAGTGCGTGCAGCAGCGCACCAGGCGGGCGCGCAACAGAACACGAAGAGTGCGCGTAAGCCCCTGGTCTTGGATCTAAACATTCAGTGCCTTCACCATCATTACCGTTTTCTGAGGACAAAGGCAAAAATAATTATTCAAAAAACCCACTGTATGTAACCGTAACCAAGTACCGTTAATTTGTTAGTTTTTGTTAATCAAACAAGACTACTCGTCCTTCTCAAACATCCAATCCACGAGCTGGCCAATGCTCACGGATTAAAAGTTCAAAATGGAATATGTTACAAACATGCAATAAACCTCGGTATGGGCCCCTACCGAGGGAAAACTACACACAACAAATTAAGGTCACGATCAGAATCTCATTAACAAAAACGAAATGAGGGTAGCGTCAACTCGGGACTCTAAATAAAAATGGACAGATCTTACTTTGGAAATATGTCTTTGTCCGTAGCAGGCTCACTGAACCGCTCGGATCTCCAACCCGACGCGCTGGGGGAAGTTCACGAGCTGATGTCGTCAGCACTGAGCAGGAAACATGGAACACCCTGCGGCGTCTGGTCTCGTACCCGAAGTCTGCGGGCTCGAATCCCGGGGTGTGGGCGGAGACGCGGCTTTCGATGACCCTGGAATTCATCATACACCAACGTTAGGAACCGCCGTAGATTTGGGAGATAGATTTATAAAATCCTCCCGCACCTACCTGATAACCCTTTTAATAACACCAGGAGTGCGCGCAATAGCGCACGAGGAGTGCGTGCAGCAGCACACGAGGAGTGTGCGCAGCAGCGCACCAGAAGTGCGCGCAGCAGCGCACCAGGAGTGCGCGCAGCAGCGCACCAGGAGTGCGCGCAGCAGCGCACCAGGAGTGCGCGCAGCAGCGCACCAGGAGTGCGCGCAGCAGCGCACCAGGAGTGCGCGCAACAGTGCACGAGGAGTGCGCGTAGCAAAGCACCAGGAGTGCGCGCAGTGGCGCACCAGGAGTGCGCGCAGTGGCGCACCAGGAGTGCGCGCAGTGGCGCACCAGGAGTGCGCGCAGCAGCGCACCAGGAGTGCGCGCAGCAGCACACGAAGAGTGCGTGCAGCAGCGGACCAGGCGGGCGCGCAACAGCACACGAAGAGTGCGCGTAAGCCCCTGGTCTTGGATCTAAACATTCAGTGCCTTCACCATCATTACCGTTTTCTGAGGACAAAGGCAAAAATTATTCAAAAAACCCACTGTATGTAACCGTAACCAAGTACCGTTAATTTGTTAGTTTTTGTTAATCAAACAAGACTACTCGTCCTTCTCAAACATCCAATCCACGAGCTGGCCAATGCTCACGGATTAAAAGTTCAAAATGGAATATGTTACAAACATGCAATAAACCTCGGTATGGGCCCCTACCGAGGGAAAACTACACACAACAAATCAAGGTCACGATCAGAATCTCATTAACAAAAACGAAATGAGGGTAGCGTCAACTCGGGACTCGAAATAAAAATGGACAGATCTTACTTTGGAAATATGTCTTTGTCCGTAGCAGGCTCACTGAACCGCTCGGATCTCCAACCCGACGCGCTGGGGGAAGTTCACGAGCTGATGTCGTCAGCACTGAGCAGGAAACATGGAACACCCTGCGGCGTCTGGTCTCGTACCCGAAGTCTGCGGGCTCGAATCCCGGGGTGTGGGCGGAGACGCGGCTTTCGATGACCCTGGAATTCATCATACACCAACGTTAGGAACCGCCGTAGATTTGGGAGATAGATTTATAAAATCCCCCCGCACCTACCTGATATATAACCCTTTTAATAACACCAGGAGTGCGCGCAATAGCGCACGAGGAGTGCGCGCAGCAGCGCACCAGGAGTGCGCGCAACAGTGCACGAGGAGTGCGCGTAGCAGCGCACCAGGAGTGCGCGCAGTGGCACACCAGGAGTGCGCGCAGCGGCGCACCAGGAGTGCGCGCAGCGGCGCACCAGGAGTGCGCGCAACACCATACGAGGAGCGCGCGCAGCAGCATACGAGGAGCGCGCGCAGCAGCGCACCAGGAGTGCGCGCAGCAGCACACGAAGAGTGCGCGCAGTAGCGCACCTGGAGTGCGCGCAGTAGCGCACCTGGAGTGCGCGCAGTAGCGCACCAGGCGGGCGCGCAACAGCACACGAAGAGTGCGCGTAAGCCCCTGGTCTTGGATCTAAACATTCAGTGCCTTCACCATCATTATCGTTTTCTAAGGACAAAGGCAAAAATTATTCAAAAAACCCACTGTATGTAACCGAAACCAAGTACCGTTAATTTGTTAGTTTTTGTTAATCAAACAAGACTACTCGTCCTTCTCAAACATCCAATCCACGAGCTGGCCAATGCTCACGGATTAAAAGTTCAAAATGGAATATGTTACAAACATGCAATAAACCTCGGTATGGGCCCCTACCGAGGGAAAACTACACACAACAAATCTAGGTCACGATCAGAATCTCATTAACAAAAACGAAATGAGGGTAGCGTCAACTCGGGACTCGAAATAAAAATGGACAGATCCTACTTTGGAAATATGTCTTTGTCCGTAGCAGGCTCACTGAACCGCTCGGATCTCCAACCCGACGCGCTGGGGGAAGTTCACGAGCTGATGTCGCCAGCACTGAGCAGGAAACATGGAACACCCTGCGGCGTCTGGTCTCGTACCCGAAGTCTGCGGGCTCGAATCCCGGGGTGTGGGCGGAGACGCGGCTTTCGATGACCCTGGAATTCATCATACACCAACGTTAGGAACCGCCGTAGATTTGGGAGATAGATTTATAAAATCCTCCCGCACCTACCTGGTATATAACCCTTTTAATAACACCAGGAGTGCGCGCAATAGCGCACGAGGAGTGCGTGCAGCAGCACACGAGGAGTGTGCGCAGCAGCGCACCAGGAGTGCGCGCAGCAGCGCACCAGGAGTGCGCGCAGCAGCACACCAGGAGTGCGCGCAGCAGCGCACCAGGAGTGCGCGCAACAGCATACGAGGAGCGCGCGCAGCAGCATACGAGGAGCGCGCGCAGCAGCGCACCAGGAGTGCGCGCAGCAGCGCACCAGGAGTGCGCGCAGCAGCGCACCAGGAGTGCGCGCAGCAGCACACGAAGAGTGCGTGCAGCAGCGCACCAGGCGGGCGCGCAACAGAACACGAAGAGTGCGCGTAAGCCCCTGGTCTTGGATCTAAACATTCAGTGCCTTCACCATCGTTACCGTTTTCTGAGGACAAAGGCAAAAATTATTCAAAAAACCCACTGTATGTAACCGTAACCAAGTACCGTTAATTTGTTAGTTTTTGTTAATCAAACAAGACTACTCGTCCTTCTCAAACATCCAATCCACGAGCTGGCCAATGCTCACGCATTAAAAGTTCAAAATGGAATATGTTACAAACATGCAATAAACCTCGGTATGGGCCCCTACCGAGGGAAAACTACACACAACAAATCTAGGTCACGATCAGAATCTCATTAACAAAAACGAAATGAGGGTAGCGTCAACTCGGGACTCGAAATAAAAATGGACAGATCTTACTTTGGAAATATGTCTTTGTCCGTAGCAGGCTCACTGAACCGCTCGGATCTCCAACCCGACGCGCTGGGGGAAGTTCACGAGCTGATGTCGTCAGCACCGAGCAGGAAACATGGAACACCCTGCGGCGTCTGGTCTCGTACCCGAAGTCTGCGGGCTCGAATCCCGGGGTGTGGGCGGAGACGCGGCTTTCGATGACCCTGGAATTCATCATACACCAACGTTAGGAACCGCCGTAGATTTGGGAGATAGATTTATAAAATCCTCCCGCACCTACCTGGTATATAACCCTTTTAATAACACCAGGAGTGCGCGCAATAGCGCACGAGGAGTGCGTGCAGCAGCACACGAGGAGTGTGCGCAGCAGCGCACCAGGAGTGCGCGCAGCAGCGCACCAGGAGTGCGCGCAGCAGCACACCAGGAGTGCGCGCAGCAGCGCACCAGGAGTGCGCGCAACAGCATACGAGGAGCGCGCGCAGCAGCATACGAGGAGCGCGCGCAGCAGCGCACCAGGAGTGCGCGCAGCAGCGCACCAGGAGTGCGCGCAGCAGCGCACCAGGAGTGCGCGCAGCAGCACACGAAGAGTGCGTGCAGCAGCGCACCAGGCGGGCGCGCAACAGAACACGAAGAGTGCGCGTAAGCCCCTGGTCTTGGATCTAAACATTCAGTGCCTTCACCATCGTTACCGTTTTCTGAGGACAAAGGCAAAAATTATTCAAAAAACCCACTGTATGTAACCGTAACCAAGTACCGTTAATTTGTTAGTTTTTGTTAATCAAACAAGACTACTCGTCCTTCTCAAACATCCAATCCACGAGCTGGCCAATGCTCACGCATTAAAAGTTCAAAATGGAATATGTTACAAACATGCAATAAACCTCGGTATGGGCCCCTACCGAGGGAAAACTACACACAACAAATCTAGGTCACGATCAGAATCTCATTAACAAAAACGAAATGAGGGTAGCGTCAACTCGGGACTCGAAATAAAAATGGACAGATCTTACTTTGGAAATATGTCTTTGTCCGTAGCAGGCTCACTGAACCGCTCGGATCTCCAACCCGACGCGCTGGGGGAAGTTCACGAGCTGATGTCGTCAGCACCGAGCAGGAAACATGGAACACCCTGCGGCGTCTGGTCTCGTACCAGAAGTATGCGGGCTCGAATCCCGGGGTGTGGGCGGAGACGCGGCTTTCGATGACCCTGGAATTCATCATACACCAACGTTAGGAACCGCCGTAGATTTGGGAGATAGATTTATAAAATCCTCCCGCACCTACCTGATATATAACCCTTTTAATAACGACAGGAGTGCGCGCAATAGCGCACGAGGAGTGCGTGCAGCAGCACACGAGTAGTGTGCGCAGCAGCGCACCAGGAGTGCGCGCAGCAGCGCACCAGGAGTGCGCGCAGCAGCGCACCAGGAGTGCGCGCAACAGCGCACCAGGAGTGCGCGCAACAGTGCACGAGGAGTGCGCGTAGCAGCGCACCAGGAGTGCGCGCAGTGGCGCACCAGGAGTGCGCGCAGTGGCGCACCAGGAGTGCGCGCAGCGGCGCACCAGGAGTGCGCGCAGCAGCGCACCAGGAGTGCGCGCAACAGCATACGAGGAGCGCGCGCAGCAGCATAAGAGGAGCGCGCGCAGCAGCGCACCAGGAGTGCGTGCAGCAGCACACGAAGAGTGCGTGCAGCAGCGCACCAGGCGGGCGCGCAACAGAACACGAAGAGTGCGCGTAAGCCCCTGGTCTTGGATCTAAACATTCAGTGCCTTCACCATCGTTACCGTTTTCTGAGGACAAAGGCAAAAATTATTTAAAAAAACCCACTGTATGTAACCGTAACCAAGTACCGTTAATTTGTTAGTTTTTGTTAATCAAACAAGACTACTCGTCCTTCTCAAACATCCAATCCACGAGCTGGCCAATGCTCACGGATTAAAAGTTCAAAATGGAATATGTTACAAACATGCAATAAACCTCGGTATGGGCCCCTACCGAGGGAAAACTACACACAACAAATCTAGGTCACGATCAGAATCTCATTAACAAAAACGAAATGAGGGTAGCGTCAACTCGGGACTCGAAATAAAAATGGACAGATCTTACTTTGGAAATATGTCTTTGTCCGTAGCAGGCTCACTGAACCGCTCGGATCTCCAACCCGACGCGCTGGGGGAAGTTCACGAGCTGATGTCGTCAGCACCGAGCAGGAAACATGGAACACCCTGCGGCGTCTGGTCTCGTACCCGAAGTCTGCGGGCTCGAATCCCGGGGTGTGGGCGGAGACGCGGCTTTCGATGACCCTGGAATTCATCATACACCAACGTTAGGAACCGCCGTAGATTTGGGAGATAGATTTATAAAATCCTCCCGCACCTACCTGGTATATAACCCTTTTAATAACACCAGGAGTGCGCGCAATAGCGCACGAGGAGTGCGTGCAGCAGCACACGAGGAGTGTGCGCAGCAGCGCACCAGGAGTGCGCGCAGCAGCGCACCAGGAGTGCGCGCAGCAGCACACCAGGAGTGCGCGCAGCAGCGCACCAGGAGTGCGCGCAACAGCATACGAGGAGCGCGCGCAGCAGCATACGAGGAGCGCGCGCAGCAGCGCACCAGGAGTGCGCGCAGCAGCGCACCAGGAGTGCGCGCAGCAGCGCACCAGGAGTGCGCGCAGCAGCACACGAAGAGTGCGTGCAGCAGCGCACCAGGCGGGCGCGCAACAGAACACGAAGAGTGCGCGTAAGCCCCTGGTCTTGGATCTAAACATTCAGTGCCTTCACCATCGTTACCGTTTTCTGAGGACAAAGGCAAAAATTATTCAAAAAACCCACTGTATGTAACCGTAACCAAGTACCGTTAATTTGTTAGTTTTTGTTAATCAAACAAGACTACTCGTCCTTCTCAAACATCCAATCCACGAGCTGGCCAATGCTCACGCATTAAAAGTTCAAAATGGAATATGTTACAAACATGCAATAAACCTCGGTATGGGCCCCTACCGAGGGAAAACTACACACAACAAATCTAGGTCACGATCAGAATCTCATTAACAAAAACGAAATGAGGGTAGCGTCAACTCGGGACTCGAAATAAAAATGGACAGATCTTACTTTGGAAATATGTCTTTGTCCGTAGCAGGCTCACTGAACCGCTCGGATCTCCAACCCGACGCGCTGGGGGAAGTTCACGAGCTGATGTCGTCAGCACCGAGCAGGAAACATGGAACACCCTGCGGCGTCTGGTCTCGTACCAGAAGTATGCGGGCTCGAATCCCGGGGTGTGGGCGGAGACGCGGCTTTCGATGACCCTGGAATTCATCATACACCAACGTTAGGAACCGCCGTAGATTTGGGAGATAGATTTATAAAATCCTCCCGCACCTACCTGATATATAACCCTTTTAATAACGACAGGAGTGCGCGCAATAGCGCACGAGGAGTGCGTGCAGCAGCACACGAGTAGTGTGCGCAGCAGCGCACCAGGAGTGCGCGCAGCAGCGCACCAGGAGTGCGCGCAGCAGCGCACCAGGAGTGCGCGCAACAGCGCACCAGGAGTGCGCGCAACAGTGCACGAGGAGTGCGCGTAGCAGCGCACCAGGAGTGCGCGCAGTGGCGCACCAGGAGTGCGCGCAGTGGCGCACCAGGAGTGCGCGCAGCGGCGCACCAGGAGTGCGCGCAGCAGCGCACCAGGAGTGCGCGCAACAGCATACGAGGAGCGCGCGCAGCAGCATAAGAGGAGCGCGCGCAGCAGCGCACCAGGAGTGCGTGCAGCAGCACACGAAGAGTGCGTGCAGCAGCGCACCAGGCGGGCGCGCAACAGAACACGAAGAGTGCGCGTAAGCCCCTGGTCTTGGATCTAAACATTCAGTGCCTTCACCATCGTTACCGTTTTCTGAGGACAAAGGCAAAAATTATTTAAAAAAACCCACTGTATGTAACCGTAACCAAGTACCGTTAATTTGTTAGTTTTTGTTAATCAAACAAGACTACTCGTCCTTCTCAAACATCCAATCCACGAGCTGGCCAATGCTCACGGATTAAAAGTTCAAAATGGAATATGTTACAAACATGCAATAAACCTCGGTACGGGCCCCTACCGAGGGAAAACTACACACAACAAATCTAGGTCACGATCAGAATCTCATTAACAGAAACGAAATGAGGGTAGCGTCAACTCGGGACTCGAAATAAAAATGGACAGATCTTACTTTGGAAATATGTCTTTGTCCGTAGCAGGCTCACTGAACCGCTCGGATCTCCAACCCGACGCGCTGGGGGAAGTTCACGAGCTGATGTCGTCAGCACCAAGCAGGAAACATGGAACACCCTGCGGCGTCTGGTCTCGTACCCGAAGTCTGCGGGCTCGAATCCCGGGGTGTGGGCGGAGACGCGGCTTTCGATGACCCTGGAATTCATCATACACCAACGTTAGGAACCGCCGTAGATTTGGGAGATAGATTTATAAAATCCTCCCGCACCTACCTGATAACCCTTTTAATAACACCAGGAGTGCGCGCAATAGCGCACGAGGAGTGCGTGCAGCAGCACACGAGGAGTGTGCGCAGCAGCGCACCAGAAGTGCGCGCAGCAGCGCACCAGGAGTGCGCGCAGCAGCGCACCAGGAGTGCGCGCAGCAGCGCACCAGGAGTGCGCGCAGCAGCGCACCAGGAGTGCGCGCAGCAGCGCACCAGGAGTGCGCGCAACAGTGCACGAGGAGTGCGCGTAGCAAAGCACCAGGAGTGCGCGCAGTGGCGCACCAGGAGTGCGCGCAGTGGCGCACCAGGAGTGCGCGCAGTGGCGCACCAGGAGTGCGCGCAGCAGCGCACCAGGAGTGCGCGCAGCAGCACACGAAGAGTGCGTGCAGCAGCGGACCAGGCGGGCGCGCAACAGCACACGAAGAGTGCGCGTAAGCCCCTGGTCTTGGATCTAAACATTCAGTGCCTTCACCATCATTACCGTTTTCTGAGGACAAAGGCAAAAATTATTCAAAAAACCCACTGTATGTAACCGTAACCAAGTACCGTTAATTTGTTAGTTTTTGTTAATCAAACAAGACTACTCGTCCTTCTCAAACATCCAATCCACGAGCTGGCCAATGCTCACGGATTAAAAGTTCAAAATGGAATATGTTACAAACATGCAATAAACCTCGGTATGGGCCCCTACCGAGGGAAAACTACACACAACAAATCAAGGTCACGATCAGAATCTCATTAACAAAAACGAAATGAGGGTAGCGTCAACTCGGGACTCGAAATAAAAATGGACAGATCTTACTTTGGAAATATGTCTTTGTCCGTAGCAGGCTCACTGAACCGCTCGGATCTCCAACCCGACGCGCTGGGGGAAGTTCACGAGCTGATGTCGTCAGCACTGAGCAGGAAACATGGAACACCCTGCGGCGTCTGGTCTCGTACCCGAAGTCTGCGGGCTCGAATCCCGGGGTGTGGGCGGAGACGCGGCTTTCGATGACCCTGGAATTCATCATACACCAACGTTAGGAACCGCCGTAGATTTGGGAGATAGATTTATAAAATCCCCCCGCACCTACCTGATATATAACCCTTTTAATAACACCAGGAGTGCGCGCAATAGCGCACGAGGAGTGCGCGCAGCAGCGCACCAGGAGTGCGCGCAACAGTGCACGAGGAGTGCGCGTAGCAGCGCACCAGGAGTGCGCGCAGTGGCACACCAGGAGTGCGCGCAGCGGCGCACCAGGAGTGCGCGCAGCGGCGCACCAGGAGTGCGCGCAACACCATACGAGGAGCGCGCGCAGCAGCATACGAGGAGCGCGCGCAGCAGCGCACCAGGAGTGCGCGCAGCAGCACACGAAGAGTGCGCGCAGTAGCGCACCTGGAGTGCGCGCAGTAGCGCACCTGGAGTGCGCGCAGTAGCGCACCAGGCGGGCGCGCAACAGCACACGAAGAGTGCGCGTAAGCCCCTGGTCTTGGATCTAAACATTCAGTGCCTTCACCATCATTATCGTTTTCTAAGGACAAAGGCAAAAATTATTCAAAAAACCCACTGTATGTAACCGAAACCAAGTACCGTTAATTTGTTAGTTTTTGTTAATCAAACAAGACTACTCGTCCTTCTCAAACATCCAATCCACGAGCTGGCCAATGCTCACGGATTAAAAGTTCAAAATGGAATATGTTACAAACATGCAATAAACCTCGGTATGGGCCCCTACCGAGGGAAAACTACACACAACAAATCTAGGTCACGATCAGAATCTCATTAACAAAAACGAAATGAGGGTAGCGTCAACTCGGGACTCGAAATAAAAATGGACAGATCCTACTTTGGAAATATGTCTTTGTCCGTAGCAGGCTCACTGAACCGCTCGGATCTCCAACCCGACGCGCTGGGGGAAGTTCACGAGCTGATGTCGCCAGCACTGAGCAGGAAACATGGAACACCCTGCGGCGTCTGGTCTCGTACCCGAAGTCTGCGGGCTCGAATCCCGGGGTGTGGGCGGAGACGCGGCTTTCGATGACCCTGGAATTCATCATACACCAACGTTAGGAACCGCCGTAGATTTGGGAGATAGATTTATAAAATCCTCCCGCACCTACCTGGTATATAACCCTTTTAATAACACCAGGAGTGCGCGCAATAGCGCACGAGGAGTGCGTGCAGCAGCACACGAGGAGTGTGCGCAGCAGCGCACCAGGAGTGCGCGCAGCAGCGCACCAGGAGTGCGCGCAGCAGCACACCAGGAGTGCGCGCAGCAGCGCACCAGGAGTGCGCGCAACAGCATACGAGGAGCGCGCGCAGCAGCATACGAGGAGCGCGCGCAGCAGCGCACCAGGAGTGCGCGCAGCAGCGCACCAGGAGTGCGCGCAGCAGCGCACCAGGAGTGCGCGCAGCAGCACACGAAGAGTGCGTGCAGCAGCGCACCAGGCGGGCGCGCAACAGAACACGAAGAGTGCGCGTAAGCCCCTGGTCTTGGATCTAAACATTCAGTGCCTTCACCATCGTTACCGTTTTCTGAGGACAAAGGCAAAAATTATTCAAAAAACCCACTGTATGTAACCGTAACCAAGTACCGTTAATTTGTTAGTTTTTGTTAATCAAACAAGACTACTCGTCCTTCTCAAACATCCAATCCACGAGCTGGCCAATGCTCACGCATTAAAAGTTCAAAATGGAATATGTTACAAACATGCAATAAACCTCGGTATGGGCCCCTACCGAGGGAAAACTACACACAACAAATCTAGGTCACGATCAGAATCTCATTAACAAAAACGAAATGAGGGTAGCGTCAACTCGGGACTCGAAATAAAAATGGACAGATCTTACTTTGGAAATATGTCTTTGTCCGTAGCAGGCTCACTGAACCGCTCGGATCTCCAACCCGACGCGCTGGGGGAAGTTCACGAGCTGATGTCGTCAGCACCGAGCAGGAAACATGGAACACCCTGCGGCGTCTGGTCTCGTACCCGAAGTCTGCGGGCTCGAATCCCGGGGTGTGGGCGGAGACGCGGCTTTCGATGACCCTGGAATTCATCATACACCAACGTTAGGAACCGCCGTAGATTTGGGAGATAGATTTATAAAATCCTCCCGCACCTACCTGGTATATAACCCTTTTAATAACACCAGGAGTGCGCGCAATAGCGCACGAGGAGTGCGTGCAGCAGCACACGAGGAGTGTGCGCAGCAGCGCACCAGGAGTGCGCGCAGCAGCGCACCAGGAGTGCGCGCAGCAGCACACCAGGAGTGCGCGCAGCAGCGCACCAGGAGTGCGCGCAACAGCATACGAGGAGCGCGCGCAGCAGCATACGAGGAGCGCGCGCAGCAGCGCACCAGGAGTGCGCGCAGCAGCGCACCAGGAGTGCGCGCAGCAGCGCACCAGGAGTGCGCGCAGCAGCACACGAAGAGTGCGTGCAGCAGCGCACCAGGCGGGCGCGCAACAGAACACGAAGAGTGCGCGTAAGCCCCTGGTCTTGGATCTAAACATTCAGTGCCTTCACCATCGTTACCGTTTTCTGAGGACAAAGGCAAAAATTATTCAAAAAACCCACTGTATGTAACCGTAACCAAGTACCGTTAATTTGTTAGTTTTTGTTAATCAAACAAGACTACTCGTCCTTCTCAAACATCCAATCCACGAGCTGGCCAATGCTCACGCATTAAAAGTTCAAAATGGAATATGTTACAAACATGCAATAAACCTCGGTATGGGCCCCTACCGAGGGAAAACTACACACAACAAATCTAGGTCACGATCAGAATCTCATTAACAAAAACGAAATGAGGGTAGCGTCAACTCGGGACTCGAAATAAAAATGGACAGATCTTACTTTGGAAATATGTCTTTGTCCGTAGCAGGCTCACTGAACCGCTCGGATCTCCAACCCGACGCGCTGGGGGAAGTTCACGAGCTGATGTCGTCAGCACCGAGCAGGAAACATGGAACACCCTGCGGCGTCTGGTCTCGTACCAGAAGTATGCGGGCTCGAATCCCGGGGTGTGGGCGGAGACGCGGCTTTCGATGACCCTGGAATTCATCATACACCAACGTTAGGAACCGCCGTAGATTTGGGAGATAGATTTATAAAATCCTCCCGCACCTACCTGATATATAACCCTTTTAATAACGACAGGAGTGCGCGCAATAGCGCACGAGGAGTGCGTGCAGCAGCACACGAGTAGTGTGCGCAGCAGCGCACCAGGAGTGCGCGCAGCAGCGCACCAGGAGTGCGCGCAGCAGCGCACCAGGAGTGCGCGCAACAGCGCACCAGGAGTGCGCGCAACAGTGCACGAGGAGTGCGCGTAGCAGCGCACCAGGAGTGCGCGCAGTGGCGCACCAGGAGTGCGCGCAGTGGCGCACCAGGAGTGCGCGCAGCGGCGCACCAGGAGTGCGCGCAGCAGCGCACCAGGAGTGCGCGCAACAGCATACGAGGAGCGCGCGCAGCAGCATAAGAGGAGCGCGCGCAGCAGCGCACCAGGAGTGCGTGCAGCAGCACACGAAGAGTGCGTGCAGCAGCGCACCAGGCGGGCGCGCAACAGAACACGAAGAGTGCGCGTAAGCCCCTGGTCTTGGATCTAAACATTCAGTGCCTTCACCATCGTTACCGTTTTCTGAGGACAAAGGCAAAAATTATTTAAAAAAACCCACTGTATGTAACCGTAACCAAGTACCGTTAATTTGTTAGTTTTTGTTAATCAAACAAGACTACTCGTCCTTCTCAAACATCCAATCCACGAGCTGGCCAATGCTCACGGATTAAAAGTTCAAAATGGAATATGTTACAAACATGCAATAAACCTCGGTACGGGCCCCTACCGAGGGAAAACTACACACAACAAATCTAGGTCACGATCAGAATCTCATTAACAGAAACGAAATGAGGGTAGCGTCAACTCGGGACTCGAAATAAAAATGGACAGATCTTACTTTGGAAATATGTCTTTGTCCGTAGCAGGCTCACTGAACCGCTCGGATCTCCAACCCGACGCGCTGGGGGAAGTTCACGAGCTGATGTCGTCAGCACCAAGCAGGAAACATGGAACACCCTGCGGCGTCTGGTCTCGTACCCGAAGTCTGCGGGCTCGAATCCCGGGGTGTGGGCGGAGACGCGGCTTTCGATGACCCTGGAATTCATCATACACCAACGTTAGGAACCGCCGTAGATTTGGGAGATAGATTTATAAAATCCTCCCGCACCTACCTGGTATATAACCCTTTTAATAACACCAGGAGTGCGCGCAATAGCGCACGAGGAGTGCGTGCAGCAGCACACGAGGAGTGTGCGCAGCAGCGCACCAGGAGTGCGCGCAGCAGCGCACCAGGAGTGCGCGCAGCAGCGCACCAGGAGTGCGCGCAGCAGCGCACCAGGAGTGCGCGCAACAGCATACGAGGAGCGCGCGCAGCAGCATACGAGGAGCGCGCGCAGCAGCGCACCAGGAGTGCGCGCAGCAGCGCACCAGGAGTGCGCGCAGCAGCACACGAAGAGTGCGTGCAGCAGCGCACCAGGCGGGCGCGCAACAGAACACGAAGAGTGCGCGTAAGCCCCTGGTCTTGGATCTAAACATTCAGTGCCTTCACCATCATTACCGTTTTCTGAGGACAAAGGCAAAAATAATTATTCAAAAAACCCACTGTATGTAACCGTAACCAAGTACCGTTAATTTGTTAGTTTTTGTTAATCAAACAAGACTACTCGTCCTTCTCAAACATCCAATCCACGAGCTGGCCAATGCTCACGGATTAAAAGTTCAAAATGGAATATGTTACAAACATGCAATAAACCTCGGTATGGGCCCCTACCGAGGGAAAACTACACACAACAAATTAAGGTCACGATCAGAATCTCATTAACAAAAACGAAATGAGGGTAGCGTCAACTCGGGACTCTAAATAAAAATGGACAGATCTTACTTTGGAAATATGTCTTTGTCCGTAGCAGGCTCACTGAACCGCTCGGATCTCCAACCCGACGCGCTGGGGGAAGTTCACGAGCTGATGTCGTCAGCACTGAGCAGGAAACATGGAACACCCTGCGGCGTCTGGTCTCGTACCCGAAGTCTGCGGGCTCGAATCCCGGGGTGTGGGCGGAGACGCGGCTTTCGATGACCCTGGAATTCATCATACACCAACGTTAGGAACCGCCGTAGATTTGGGAGATAGATTTATAAAATCCTCCCGCACCTACCTGATAACCCTTTTAATAACACCAGGAGTGCGCGCAATAGCGCACGAGGAGTGCGTGCAGCAGCACACGAGGAGTGTGCGCAGCAGCGCACCAGAAGTGCGCGCAGCAGCGCACCAGGAGTGCGCGCAGCAGCGCACCAGGAGTGCGCGCAGCAGCGCACCAGGAGTGCGCGCAGCAGCGCACCAGGAGTGCGCGCAGCAGCGCACCAGGAGTGCGCGCAACAGTGCACGAGGAGTGCGCGTAGCAAAGCACCAGGAGTGCGCGCAGTGGCGCACCAGGAGTGCGCGCAGTGGCGCACCAGGAGTGCGCGCAGTGGCGCACCAGGAGTGCGCGCAGCAGCGCACCAGGAGTGCGCGCAGCAGCACACGAAGAGTGCGTGCAGCAGCGGACCAGGCGGGCGCGCAACAGCACACGAAGAGTGCGCGTAAGCCCCTGGTCTTGGATCTAAACATTCAGTGCCTTCACCATCATTACCGTTTTCTGAGGACAAAGGCAAAAATTATTCAAAAAACCCACTGTATGTAACCGTAACCAAGTACCGTTAATTTGTTAGTTTTTGTTAATCAAACAAGACTACTCGTCCTTCTCAAACATCCAATCCACGAGCTGGCCAATGCTCACGGATTAAAAGTTCAAAATGGAATATGTTACAAACATGCAATAAACCTCGGTATGGGCCCCTACCGAGGGAAAACTACACACAACAAATCAAGGTCACGATCAGAATCTCATTAACAAAAACGAAATGAGGGTAGCGTCAACTCGGGACTCGAAATAAAAATGGACAGATCTTACTTTGGAAATATGTCTTTGTCCGTAGCAGGCTCACTGAACCGCTCGGATCTCCAACCCGACGCGCTGGGGGAAGTTCACGAGCTGATGTCGTCAGCACTGAGCAGGAAACATGGAACACCCTGCGGCGTCTGGTCTCGTACCCGAAGTCTGCGGGCTCGAATCCCGGGGTGTGGGCGGAGACGCGGCTTTCGATGACCCTGGAATTCATCATACACCAACGTTAGGAACCGCCGTAGATTTGGGAGATAGATTTATAAAATCCCCCCGCACCTACCTGATATATAACCCTTTTAATAACACCAGGAGTGCGCGCAATAGCGCACGAGGAGTGCGCGCAGCAGCGCACCAGGAGTGCGCGCAACAGTGCACGAGGAGTGCGCGTAGCAGCGCACCAGGAGTGCGCGCAGTGGCACACCAGGAGTGCGCGCAGCGGCGCACCAGGAGTGCGCGCAGCGGCGCACCAGGAGTGCGCGCAACACCATACGAGGAGCGCGCGCAGCAGCATACGAGGAGCGCGCGCAGCAGCGCACCAGGAGTGCGCGCAGCAGCACACGAAGAGTGCGCGCAGTAGCGCACCTGGAGTGCGCGCAGTAGCGCACCTGGAGTGCGCGCAGTAGCGCACCAGGCGGGCGCGCAACAGCACACGAAGAGTGCGCGTAAGCCCCTGGTCTTGGATCTAAACATTCAGTGCCTTCACCATCATTATCGTTTTCTAAGGACAAAGGCAAAAATTATTCAAAAAACCCACTGTATGTAACCGAAACCAAGTACCGTTAATTTGTTAGTTTTTGTTAATCAAACAAGACTACTCGTCCTTCTCAAACATCCAATCCACGAGCTGGCCAATGCTCACGGATTAAAAGTTCAAAATGGAATATGTTACAAACATGCAATAAACCTCGGTATGGGCCCCTACCGAGGGAAAACTACACACAACAAATCTAGGTCACGATCAGAATCTCATTAACAAAAACGAAATGAGGGTAGCGTCAACTCGGGACTCGAAATAAAAATGGACAGATCCTACTTTGGAAATATGTCTTTGTCCGTAGCAGGCTCACTGAACCGCTCGGATCTCCAACCCGACGCGCTGGGGGAAGTTCACGAGCTGATGTCGTCAGCACTGAGCAGGAAACATGGAACACCCTGCGGCGTCTGGTCTCGTACCCGAAGTCTGCGGGCTCGAATCCCGGGGTGTGGGCGGAGACGCGGCTTTCGATGACCCTGGAATTCATCATACACCAACGTTAGGAACCGCCGTAGATTTGGGAGATAGATTTATAAAATCCCCCCGCACCTACCTGATATATAACCCTTTTAATAACACCAGGAGTGCGCGCAGCAGCGCACCAGGAGTGCGCGCAGCAGATCACCAGGAGTGCGCGCAACAGCGCACGGGGAGTGCGCGCAACAGTGCACGAGGAGTGCGCGTAGCAGCGCACCAGGAGTGCGCGCAGTGGCGCACCAGGAGTTCGCGCAGCGGCGCACCAGGAGTTTGCGCAGCAGCGCACCAGGAGTGCGCGCAACAGCATACGAGGAGCGCGCGCAGCAGCATACGAGGAGCGCGCGCAGCAGCGCACCAGGAGTGCGCGCAGCAGCACACGAAGAGTGCGTGCAGCAGCACACGAAGAGTGCGTGCAGCAGCGCACCAGGCGGGCGCGCAACAGCACACGAAGAGTGCGCGTAAGCCCCTGGTCTTGGATCTAAACATTCAGTGCCTTCACCATCATTACCGTTTTCTGAGGACAAAGGCAAAAATTATTCAAAAAACCCACTGTATGTAACCGTAACCAAGTACCGTTAATTTGTTAGTTTTTGTTAATCAAACAAGACTACTCGTCCTTCTCAAACATCCAATCCACGAGCTGGCCAATGCTCACGGATTAAAAGTTCAAAATGGAATATGTTACAAACATGCAATAAACCTCGGTATGGGCCCCTACCGAGGGAAAACTACACACAACAAATCTAGGTCACGATCAGAATCTCATTAACAAAAACGAAATGAGGGTAGCGTCAACTCGGGACTCGAAATAAAAATGGACAGATCTTACTTTGGAAATATGTCTTTGTCCGTAGCAGGCTCACTGAACCGCTCGGATCTCCAACCCGACGCGCTGGGGGAAGTTCACGAGCTGATGTCGCCAGCACTGAGCAGGAAACATGGAACACCCTGCGGCGTCTGGTCTCGTACCCGAAGTCTGCGGGCTCGAATCCCGGGGTGTGGGCGGAGACGCGGCTTTCGATGACCCTGGAATTCATCATACACCAACGTTAGGAACCGCCGTAGATTTGGGAGATAGATTTATAAAATCCCCCCGCACCTACCTGATATATAACCCTTTTAATAACACCAGGAGTGCGCGCAATAGCGCACCAGGAGTGCGCGCAGCAGGAGTGCGCGCAGTAGCGCACCAGGAGTGCGCGCAACAGCGCACGGGGAGTGCGCGCAACAGTGCATGAGGAGTGCGCGTAGCAGCGCACCAGGAGTGCGCGCAGCAGCGCAGCAGGAGTGCGCGCAGCAGCGCACCAGGAGTGCGCGCAACAGCGCACGGGGAGTGCGCGCAACAGTGCATGAGGAGTGCGCGTAGCAGCGCACCAGGAGTGCGCGCAGTGGCGCACCAGGAGTTCGCGCAGTGGCGCACCAGGAGTGCGCGCAGCAGCGCACCAGGAGTGCGCGCAACAGCATACGAGGAGCGCGCGCAGCAGCATACGAGGAGCGCGCGCAGCAGCGCACCAGGAGTGCGCGCAGCAGCACACGAAGAGTGCGTGCAGCAGCGCACCAGGCGGGCGCGCAACAGCACACGAAGAGTGCGCGTAAGCCCCTGGTCTTGGATCTAAACATTCAGTGCCTTCACCATCATTACCGTTTTCTGAGGACAAAGGCAAAAATTATTCAAAAAACCCACTGTATGTAACCGTAACCAAGTACCGTTAATTTGTTAGTTTTTGTTAATCAAACAAGACTACTCGTCCTTCTCAAACATCCAATCCACGAGCTGGCCAATGCTCACGGATTAAAAGTTCAAAATGGAATATGTTACAAACATGCAATAAACCTCGGTATGGGCCCCTACCGAGGGAAAACTACACACAACAAATCTAGGTCACGATCAGAATCTCATTAACAAAAACGAAATGAGGGTAGCGTCAACTCGGGACTCGAAATAAAAATGATTCGCAACAGCATACGAAGAGCGCGCGCAGCAGCATACGAAGAGCGCGCGCAGCAGCGCACCAGGAGTGCGCGCAGCAGCACACGAAGAGTGCGCGCAGCAGCGCACCTGGAGTGCGCGCAGTAGCGCACCAGGCGGGCGCGCAACAGCACACGAAGAGTGCGCGTAAGCCCCTGGTCTTGGATCTTACTTTGGAGATATGTCTTTGTCCGTAGCAGGCTCACTGAACCGCTCGGATCTCCAACCCGACGCGCTGGGGGAAGTTCACAAGCTGATGTCGTCAGCACCGAGCAGGAAACATGGAACACCCTGCGGCGTCTGGTCTCGTACCCGAAGTCTGCGGGCTCGAATCCCGGGGTGTGGGCGGAGACGCGGCTTTCGATGACCCTGGAATTCATCATACACCAACGTTAGGAACCGCCGTAGATTTGGGAGATAGATTTATAAAATCCCCCCGCACCTACCTGATATATAACCCTTTTAATAACACCAGGAGTGCGCGCAATAGCGCACCAGGAGTGCGCGCAGCAGGAGTGCGCGCAGCAGCGCACCAGGAGTGCGCGCAACAGCGCACGGGGAGTGCGCGCAACAGTGCATGAGGAGTGCGCGTAGCAGCGCACCAGGAGTGCGCGCAGCAGCGCAGCAGGAGTGCGCGCAGCAGCGCACCAGGAGTGCGCGCAACAGCGCACGGGGAGTGCGCGCAACAGTGCATGAGGAGTGCGCGTAGCAGCGCACCAGGAGTGCGCGCAGTGGCGCACCAGGAGTTCGCGCAGCGGCGCACCAGGAGTGCGCGCAGCAGCGCACCAGGAGTGCGCGCAACAGCATACGAGGAGCGCGCGCAGCAGCATACGAGGAGCGCGCGCAGCAGCGCACCAGGAGTGCGCGCAGCAGCACACGAAGAGTGCGTGCAGCAGCGCACCAGGCGGGCGCGCAACAGCACACGAAGAGTGCGCGTAAGCCCCTGGTCTTGGATCTAAACATTCAGTGCCTTCACCATCATTACCGTTTTCTGAGGACAAAGGCAAAAATTATTCAAAAAACCCACTGTATGTAACCGTAACCAAGTACCGTTAATTTGTTAGTTTTTGTTAATCAAACAAGACTACTCGTCCTTCTCAAACATCCAATCCACGAGCTGGCCAATGCTCACGGATTAAAAGTTCAAAATGGAATATGTTACAAACATGCAATAAACCTCGGTATGGGCCCCTACCGAGGGAAAACTACACACAACAAATCTAGGTCACGATCAGAATCTCATTAACAAAAACGAAATGAGGGTAGCGTCAACTCGGGACTCGAAATAAAAATGATTCGCAACAGCATACGAAGAGCGCGCGCAGCAGCATACGAAGAGCGCGCGCAGCAGCGCACCAGGAGTGCGCGCAGCAGCACACGAAGAGTGCGCGCAGCAGCGCACCTGGAGTGCGCGCAGTAGCGCACCAGGCGGGCGCGCAACAGCACACGAAGAGTGCGCGTAAGCCCCTGGTCTTGGATCTTACTTTGGAGATATGTCTTTGTCCGTAGCAGGCTCACTGAACCGCTCGGATCTCCAACCCGACGCGCTGGGGGAAGTTCACAAGCTGATGTCGTCAGCACCGAGCAGGAAACATGGAACACCCTGCGGCGTCTGGTCTCGTACCCGAAGTCTGCGGGCTCGAATCCCGGGGTGTGGGCGGAGACGCGGCTTTCGATGACCCTGGAATTCATCATACACCAACGTTAGGAACCGCCGTAGATTTGGGAGATAGATTTATAAAATCCTCCCGCACCTACCTGATATAACCCTTTTAATAACACCAGGAGTGCGCGCAGCAGCGCACCAGGAGTGCGCGCAGCAGCGCACCAGTAGTGCGCGCAACAGCGCACGGGGAGTGCGCGCAACAGTGCACGAGGAGTGCGCGTAGCAGCGCACCAGGAGTGCGCGCAGTGGCGCACCAGGAAAGCGCGCAGCGGCGCACCAGGAGTGCGCGCAGCGGCGCACCAGGAGTGCGCGCAGCGGCGCACCAGGAGTGCGCGCAACAGCATACGAAGAGCGCGCGCAGCAGCATACGAGGAGCGCGCGCAGCAGCACACGAAGAGTGCGCGCAGCAGCGCACCTGGAGTGCGCGCAGTAGCGCACCAGGCGGGCGCGCAACAGCACACGAAGAGTGCGCGTAAGCCCCTGGTCTTGGATCTAAACATTCAAAGCCTTCACCATCATTACCGTTGTCTGAGGACAAAGGCAAAAATTATTCAAAAAACCCACTGTATGTAACCGTAACCAAGTACCGTTAATTTGTTAGTTTTTGTTAATCAAACAAGACTACTCGTCCTTCCCAAACATCCAATCCAAGAGCTGGCCAATGCTCACGGATTAAAAGTTCAAAATGAAATATGTTACAAACATGCAATAAACCTCGGTATGGGCCCCTACCGAGGGAAAACTACACACAACAAATCTAGGTCACGATCAGAATCTCATTAACAAAAACGAAATGAGGGTAGCGTCAACTCGCGACTCGAAATAAAAATGGACAGATCTTACTTTGGAAATATGTCTTTGTCCGTAGCAGGCTCACTGAACCGCTCGGATCTCCAACCCGACGCGCTGGGGGAAGTTCACGAGCTGATGTCGTCAGCACTGAGCAGGAAACATGGAACACCCTGCGGCGTCTGGTCTCGTACCCGAAGTCTGCGGGCTCGAATTCCGGGGTGTGGGCGGAGACGCGGCTTTCGATGACCCTGGAATTCATCATACACCAACGTTAGGAACCGCCGTAGATTTGGGAGATAGATTTATAAAATCCCCCAGCACCTACCTGATATATAACCCTTTTAATAACACCAGGAGTGCGCGCAGCAGCGCACCAGGAGTGCGCGCAGCAGGAGTGCGCGCAGCAGCGCACCAGGAGTGCGCGCAACAGCGCACGGGGAGTGCGCGCAACAGTGCACGAGGAGTGCGCGTAGCAGCGCACCAGGAGTGCGCGCAGTGGCGCACCAGGAGTTCGCGCAGCGGCGCACCAGGAGTGCGCGCAGCAGCGCACCAGGAGTGCGCGCAACAGCATACGAGGAGCGCGCGCAGCAGCATACGAGGAGCGCGCGCAGCAGCGCACCAGGAGTGCGCGCAGCAGCACACGAAGAGTGCGTGCAGCAGCGCACCAGGCGGGCGCGCAACAGCACACGAAGAGTGCGCGTAAGCCCCTGGTCTTGGATCTAAACATTCAGTGCCTTCACCATCATTACCGTTTTCTGAGGACAAAGGCAAAAATTATTCAAAAAACCCACTGTATGTAACCGTAACCAAGTACCGTTAATTTGTTAGTTTTTGTTAATCAAACAAGACTACTCGTCCTTCTCAAACATCCAATCCACGAGCTGGCCAATGCTCACGGATTAAAAGTTCAAAATGGAATATGTTCTAAACATGCAATAAACCTCGGTATGGGCCCCTACCGAGGGAAAACTACACACGACAAATCTAGGTCACGATCAGAATCTCATTAACAAAAACGAAATGAGGGTAGCGTCAACTCGGGACTCGAAATAAAAATGGACAGATCTTACTTTGGAAATATGTCTTTGTCCGTAGCAGGCTCACTGAACTGAAGTTCACGAGCTGATGTCGTCAGCACCGAGCAGGAAACATGGAACACCCTGCGGCGTCTGGTCTCGTACCCGAAGTCTGCGGGCTCGAATCCCGGGGTGTGGGCGGAGACGCGGCTTTCGTTGACCCTGGAATTCATCATACACCAACGTTAAGAACCGCCGTAGATTTGGGAGATAGATTTATAAAATCCTCCCGCACCTACCTGATATATAACCCTTTTAATAACACCAGGAATGCGCGCAGCAGCGCACCAGGAGTGCGCGCAGCAGCGCACCAGGAGTGCGCGCAGCAGCGCACCAGGAGTGCGCGCAGCAGCGCACCAGGAGTGCGGGCAGCAGCACACCAGGAGTGCGCGCAACAGCATACGAGGAGCGCGCGCAGCAAGCATACGAGGAGCGCGCGCAGCAGCATACGAGGAGCGCGCGCAGCAGCATACGAGGAGCGCGCGCAGCAGCGCACCAGGAGTGCGCGCAGTAGCACACGAAGAGTGCGCGCAGCAGCGCACCTGGAGTGCGCGCAGTAGCGCACCAGGCGGGCACGCAGCAGCGCACCAGGAGTGCGCGCAGCAGCGCACCAGGAGTGCGCGCAGCAGCGCACCAGGAGTGCGCGCAGCAGCGCACCAGGAGTGCGCGCAGCAGCGCACCAGGAGTGCGCGCAGCAGCGCACCAGGAGTGCGCGCAGCAGCGCACCAGGAGTGCGCGCAACAGTGCACGAGGAGTGCGCGTAGCAAAGCACCAGGAGTGCGCGCAGTGGCGCACCAGGAGTGCGCGCAGTGGCGCACCAGGAGTGCGCGCAGTGGCGCACCAGGAGTGCGCGCAGCAGCGCACCAGGAGTGCGCGCAGCAGCACACGAAGAGTGCGTGCAGCAGCGGACCAGGCGGGCGCGCAACAGCACACGAAGAGTGCGCGTAAGCCCCTGGTCTTGGATCTAAACATTCAGTGCCTTCACCATCATTATCGTTTTCTGAGGACAGAGGCAAAAATTATTCAAAAAACCCACTGTATGTAACCGAAACCAAGTACCGTTAAATTGTTAGTTTTTGTTAATCAAACAAGACTTGTTAATCAAACAAGACTACTCGTCCTTCTCAAACATCCAATCCACGAGCTGGCCAATGCTCACGGATTAAAAGTTCAAAATGGAATATGTTACAAACATGCAATAAACCTCGGTATGGGCCCCTACCGAGGGAAAACTACACACAACAAATCAAGGTCACGATCAGAATCTCATTAACAAAAACGAAATGAGGGTAGCGTCAACTCGGGACTCGAAATAAAAATGGACAGATCTTACTTTGGAAATATGTCTTTGTCCGTTGCAGGCTCACTGAACCGCTCGGATCTCCAACCCGACGCGCTGGGGGAAGTTCACGAGCTGATGTCGTCAGCACTGAGCAGGAAACTTGGAACACCCTGCTGCGTCTGGTCTCGTACCCGAAGTCTGCGGGCTCGAATCCCGGGGTGTGGGCGGAGACGCGGCTTTCGATGACCCTGGAATTCATCATACACCAACGTTAGGAACCGCCGTAGATTTGGGAGATAGATTTATAAAATCCTCCCGCACCTACCTAATACATAGCCCTTTTAATAACACCAGGAGTGCGCGCAATAGCGCACGAGGAGCGCGCGCAGCAGCATACGAGGAGCGCGCGCAGCAGCATACGAGGAGCGCGCGCAGCAGCATACGAGGAGCGCGCGCAGCAGCATACGAGGAGCGCGCGCAGCAGCGCACCAGGAGTGCGCGCAGTAGCACACGAAGAGTGCGCGCAGCAGCGCACCAGGAGTGCGCGCAACAGCGCACGAGGAGTGCGCGCAACAGTGCACGAGGAGTGCGCGTAGCAGCGCACCAGGAGTGCGCGCAAAAGCGCACCAGGAGTGCGCGCAATAGCGCACAAGGAGTGCGTGCAGCAGCACACGAGGAGTGTGCGCAGCAGCGCACCAGGAGTGCGCGCAGCAGCACACCAAGAGTGCGCGCAGCAGCGCACCAGGAGTGCGCGCAGCAGCGCACCAGGAGTGCGCGCAACAGTGCACGGGGAGTGCGAAATAAAAATGGACAGATCTTATGTCTTTGTCCGTAGCAGGCTCACTGAACCGCTCGGATCTCCAACCCGACGCGCTGGGAGAAGTTCACGAGCTGATGTCGTCAGCACCAAGCAGGAAACATGGAACACCCTGCGGCGTCTGGTCTCGTACCCGAAGTCTGCGGGCTCGAATCCCGGGGTGTGGGCGGAGACGCGGCTTTCGATGACCCTGGAATTCATCATACACCAACGTTCGGAACCGCCATAGATTTGGGAGATAGATTTATAAAATCCTCCCGCACCTACCTGGTATATAACCCTTTTAATAACACCAGGAGTGCGCGCAATAGCGCACGAGGTGCGTGCAGCAGCACACGAGGAATGTGCGTAGCAGCGCACCAGGAGTGCGCGCAGCAGCGCACCAGGAGTGCGCGCAGCAGCACACCAGTAGTGCGCGCAGCAGCGCACCAGGAGTGCGCGCAACAGCATACGAGGAGCGCGCGCAGCAGCATACGAGGAGCGCGCGCAGCAGCGCACCAGGAGTGCGCGTAGCAGCGCACCAGGAGTGCGCGCAGCAGCACACGAAGAGTGCGTGCAGCAGCGCACCAGGCGGGCGCGCAACAGAACACGAAGAGTGCGCGTAAGCCCCTGGTCTTGGATCTAAACATTCAGTGCCTTCACCATCGTTACCGTTTTCTGAGGACAAAGGCAAAAATTATTCAAAAAACCCACTGTATGTAACCGTAACCAAGTACCGTTAATTTGTTAGTTTTTGTTAATCAAACAAGACTACTCGTCCTTCTCAAACATCCAATCCACGAGCTGGCCAATGCTCACGGATTAAAAGTTCAAAATGGAATATGTTACAAACATGCAATAAACCTCGGTATGGGCCCCTACCGAGGGAAAACTATACACAACAAATCAAGGTCACGATCAGAATCTCATTAAAAAAACGAAATGAGGGTAGCGTCAACTCGGGACTCTAAATAAAAATGGACAGATCTTACTTTGGAAATATGTCTTTGTCCGTAGCAGGCTCACTGAACCGCTCGGATCTCCAACCCGACGCGCTGGGGGAAGTTCACGAGCTGATGTCGTCAGCACTGAGCAGGAAACATGGAACACCCTGCGGCGTCTGGTCTCGTACCCGAAGTCTGCGGGCTCGAATCCCGGGGTGTGGGCGGAGACGCGGCTTTCGATGACCCTGGTATTCATCATACACCAACGTTAGGAACCGCCGTAGATTTGGGAGATAGATTTATAAAATCCTCCCGCACCTACCTGATAACCCTTTTAATAACACCAGGAGTGCGCGCAATAGCGCACGAGGAGTGCGTGCAGCAGCACACGAGGAGTGTGCGCAGCAGCGCTCCAGGAGTGCGCGCAGCAGCGCACTAGGAGTGCGCGCATCAGCGCACCTGGAGTGCGCGCATCAGCGCACCTGGAGTGCGCGCATCAGCGCACCAGGAGTGCGCGCAGCAGCGCACCAGGAGTGCGCGCAGCAGCGCACCAGGAACGCGCGCAGCAGCGCACCAGGAGTGCGCGCAGCAGCGCACCAAGAGTGCGCGCAGCAGCGCACCAGGAGTGCGCGCAACAGCGCACGGGGAGTGCGCGCAACAGTGCACGAGGAGTGCGCGTAGCAAAGCACCAGGAGTGCGCGCAGTGGCGCACCAGGAGTGCGCGCAGTGGCGCACCAGGAGTGCGCGCAGTGGCGCACCAGGAGTGCGCGCAGTGGCGCACCAGGAGTGCGCGCAGTGGCGCACCAGGAGTGCGCGCAGCAGCACACGAAGAGTGCGTGCAGCAGCGGACCAGGCGGGCGCGCAACAGCACACGAAGAGTGCGCGTAAGCCCCTGGTCTTGGATCTAAACATTCAGTGCCTTCACCATCATTACCGTTTTCTGAGGACAAAGGCAAAAATTATTCAAAAAACCCACTGTATGTAACCGTAACCAAGTACCGTTAATTTGTTAGTTTTTGTTAATCAAACAAGACTACTCGTCCTTCTCAAACATCCAATCCACGAGCTGGCCAATGCTCACGGATTAAAAGTTCAAAATGGAATATGTTACAAACATGCAATAAACCTCGGTATGGGCCCCTACCGAGGGAAAACTACACACAACAAATCAAGGTCACGATCAGAATCTCATTAACAAAAACGAAATGAGGGTAGCGTCAACTCGGGACTCGAAATAAAAATGGACAGATCTTACTTTGGAAATATGTCTTTGTCCGTAGCAGGCTCACTGAACCGCTCGGATCTCCAACCCGACGCGCTGGGGGAAGTTCACGAGCTGATGTCGTCAGCACTGAGCAGGAAACATGGAACACCCTGCGGCGTCTGGTCTCGTACCCGAAGTCTGCGGGCTCGAATCCCGGGGTGTGGGCGGAGACGCGGCTTTCGATGACCCTGGTATTCATCATACACCAACGTTAGGAACCGCCGTAGATTTGGGAGATAGATTTATAAAATCCTCCCGCACCTACCTGATATATAACCCTTTTAATAACACCAGGAATGCGCGCAATAGCGCACGAGAAGTGCGTGCAGCAGCGCACGAGAAGTGCGTGCAGCAGCACACGAGGAGTGTGCGCAGCAGCGCACCAGGAGTGCGCGCAGCAGCGCACCAGGAGTGCGCGCAGCAGCACACCAGGAGTGCGCGCAGCAGTGCACCAGGAGTGCGCGCAACAGCATACGAGGAGCGCGCGCAGCAGCATACGAGGAGCGCGCGCAGCAGCATACGAGGAGCGCGCGCAGCAGCATACGAGGAGCGCGCGCAGCAGCGCACCAGGAGTGCGCGCAGTAGCACACGAAGAGTGCGCGCAGCAGCGCACCTGGAGTGCGCGCAGTAGCGCACCATGCGGGCGCGCAACAGCACACGAAGAGTGCGCGTAAGCCCCTGGTCTTGGATCTAAACATTCAGTGCCTTCACCATCATTATCGTTTTCTGAGGACAGAGGCAAAAATTATTCAAAAAACCCACTGTATGTAACCGTAACCAAGTACCGTTAATTTGTTAGTTTTTGTTAATCAAACAAGACTTGTTAATCAAACAAGACTACTCGTCCTTCTCAAAGATCCAATCCACGAGCTGGCCAATGCTCACGGATTAAAAGTTCAAAATGGAATATGTTACAAACATGCAATAAACCTCGGTATGGGCCCCTACCGAGGGAAAACTACACACAACAAATCTAGGTCACGATCAGAATCTCACTAACAAAAACGAAATGAGGGTAGCGTCAACTCGGGACTCGAAATAAAAATGGACAGATCTTACTTTGGAAATATGTCTTTGTCCGTAGCAGGCTCACTGAACCGCTCGGATCTCCAACCCGACGCGCTGGGGGAAGTTCACGAGCTGATGTCGTCAGCACCGAGCAGGAAACATGGAACACCCTGCGGCGTCTGGTCTCGTACCCGAAGTCTGCGGGCTCGAATCCCGGGGTGTGGGCGGAGACGCGGCTTTCGATGACCCTGGAATTCATCATACACCAACGTTAAGAACCGCCGTAGATTTGGGAGATAGATTTATAAAATCCTCCCGCACCTACCTGATATATAACCCTTTTAATAACACCAGGAATGCGCGCAATAGCGCACGAGAAATGCGTGCAGCAGCACACGAGGAGTGTGCGCAGCAGCGCACCAGGAGTGCGCGCAGCAGCGCACCAGGAGTGCGCGCAGCAGCACACCAGGAGTGCGCGCAGCAGCGCACCAGGAGTGCGCGCAACAGCATGCGAGGAGGGCGCGCAGCAGCATACGAGGAGCGCGCGCAGAAGCATACGAGGAGGGCGCGCGCAGCAGCATACGAGGAGCGCGCGCAGCAGCGCACCAGGAGTGCGCGCAGTAGCACACGAAGAGTGCGCGCAGCAGCGCACCTGGAGTGCGCGCAGTAGCGCACCAGGCGGGCGCGCAACAGCACACGAAGAGTGCGCGTAAGCCCCTGGTCTTGGATCTAAACATTCAGTGCCATCACCATCAATATCGTTTTCTGAGGACAGAGGCAAAAATTATTCAAAAAACCCACTGTATGTAACCGAAACCAAGTACCATTAATTTGTTAGTTTTTGTTAATCAAACAAGACTTGTTAATCAAACAAGACTACTCGTCCTTCTCAAACATCCAATCCACGAGCTGGCCAATGCTCACGGATTAAAAGTTCAAAATGGAATATGTTACAAACATGCAATAAACCTCGGTATGGGCCCCTACCGAGGGAAAACTACACACAACAAATCTAGGTCACGATCAGAATCTCATTAACAAAAACGAAATGAGGGTAGCGTCAACTCGGGACTCACAATAAAAATGGACAGATCTTACTTTGGAAATATGTCTTTGTCCGTAGCAGGCTCACTGAACCGCTCGGATCTCCAACCCGACGCGCTGGGGGAAGTTCACGAGCTGATGTCGTCAGCACCGAGCAGGAAACATGGAACACCCTGCGGCGTCTGGTCTCGTACCCGAAGTCTGCGGGCTCGAATCCCGGGGTGTGGGCAGAGACGCGGCTTTCGATGACCCTGGAATTCATCATACACCAACGTTAAGAACCGCCGTAGATTTGGGAGATAGATTTATAAAATCCTCCCGCACCTACCTGATATATAACCCTTTTAATAACACCAGGAATGCGCGCAATAGCGCACGAGAAGTGCGTGCAGCAGCACACGAGGAGTGTGCGCAGCAGCGCACCAGGAGTGCGCGCAGCAGCACACCAGGAGTGCGCGCAGCAGCGCACCAGGAGTGCGCGCAACAGCATACGAGGAGCGCGCGCAGCAGCATACGAGGAGCGCGCGCAGCAGCATACGAGGAGCGCGCGCAGCAGCATACGAGGAGCGCGCGCAGCAGCATACGAGGAGTGCGCGCAGCAGCATACGAGGAGCGCGCGCAGCAGCGCACCAGGAGTGCGCGCAGTAGCACACGAAGAGTGCGCGCAGCAGCGCACCTGGAGTGCGCGCAGTAGCGCACCAGGCGGGCGCGCAAAAGCACACGAAGAGTGCGCGTAAGCCCCTGGTCTTGGATCTAAACATTCAAAGCCTTCACCATCATTACCGTTTTCTGAGGACAAAGGCAAAAATTATTCAAAAAACCCACTGTATGTAACCGTAACCAAGTACCGTTAATTTGTTAGTTTTTGTTTATCAAACAAGTCTACTCGTCCTTCCCAAACATCAAATCCACGAGCTGGCCAATGCTCACGGATTAAAAGTTCAAAATGGAATATGTTACAAACATGCAATAAACCTCGGTATGGGCCCCTACCGAGGGAAAACTACACACAACAAATCTAGGTCACGATCAGAATCTCATTAACAAAAACGAAATGAGGGTAGCGTCAACTCGGGACTCGAAATAAAAATGATTCGCTACAGCATACGAAGAGCGCGCGCAGCAGCATACGAGGAGCATGCGCAGCAGCGCACCAGGAGTGCACGCAGCAGCACACGAAGAGTGCGCGCAGCAGCGCACCTGGAGTGCGCGCAGTAGCGCACCAGGCGGGCGCGCAACAGCACACGAAGAGTGCGCGTAAGCCCCTGGTCTTGGATCTTACTTTGGAGATATGTCTTTGTCCGTAGCAGGCTCACTGAACCACTCGGATCTCCAACCCGACGCGCTGGGGGAAGTTCACAAGCTGATGTTGTCAGCACCGAGCAGGAAACATGGAACACCCTGCGGCGTCTGGTCTCGTACCCGAAGTCTGCGGGCTCGAATCCCGGGGTGTGGGCGGAGACGCGGCTTTCGATGACACTGGAATTCATCATACACCAACGTTAGGAATCGCCGTAGATTTGGGAGATAGATTTATAAAATCCTCCCGCACCTACCTGATATAACCCTTTTAATAACACCAGGAGTGCGCGCAGCAGCGCAGCAGGAGTGCGCGCAGCAGCACACCAGGAGAGCGCGCAGCAGCGCACCAGGAGTGCGCGCAACAGCATACGAGGAGCGCGCGCAGCAGCATACGAGAAGCGCGCGCAGCAGCATACGAGGAGCGCGCGCAGCAGCGCACCAGGAGTGCGCGCAGTAGCACACGAAGAGTGCGCGCAGCAGCGCACCTGGAGTGCGCGCAGTAGCGCACCAGGCGGGCGCGCAACAGCACACGAAGAGTGCGCGTAAGCCCGTGGTCTTGGATCTAAACATTCAGTGCCTTCACCATCATTATCGTTTTCTGAGGACAGAGGCAAAAATTATTCAAAAAACCCACTGTATGTAACCGAAACCAAGTACCGTTAAATTGTTAGTTTTTGTTAATCAAACAAGACTTGTTAATCAAACAAGACTACTCGTCCTTCTCAAACATCCAATCCACGAGCTGGCCAATGCTCACGGATTAAAAGTTCAAAATCGAATATGTTACAAACATGCAATAAACCTCGGTATGGGCCCCTACCGAGGGAAAACTACACACAACAAATCTAGGTCACGATCAGAATCTCATTAACAAAAACGAAATGAGGGTAGCGTCAACTCGGGACTCACAATAAAAATGGACAGATCTTACTTTGGAAATATGTCTTAGTCCGTAGCAGGCTCACTGAACCGCTCGGATCTCCAACCCGACGCGCTGGGGGAAGTTCACGAGCTGATGTCGTCAGCACTGAGCAGGAAACATGGAACACCCTGCGGCGTCTGGTCTCGTACCCGAAGTCTGCGGGCTCGAATCCCGGGGTGTGGGCGGAGACGCGGCTTTCGATGACCCTGGAATTCATCATACACCAACGTTAGGAACCGCCGTAGATTTGGGAGATAGATTTATAAAATCCCCCCGCACCTACCTGATATATAACCCTTTTAATAACACCAGGAGTGCGCGCAGCAGCGCACCAGGAGTGCGCGCAGCAGCGCACCAGGAGTGCGCGCAGCAGCGCACCAGGAGTGCGCGCAGCAGCGCACCAGGAGTGCGCGCAACAGCGCACGGGGAGTGCGCGCAACAGTGCACCAGGAGTGCGCGCAGCAGCGCACCAGGAGTGCGCGCAGCAGGAGTGCGCGCAGTGGCGCACCAGGAGTTCGCGCAGCGGCGCACGAGGAGTGCGCGCAGCAGCGCACCAGGAGTGCGCGCAACAGCATACGAGGAGCGCGCGCAGCAGCATACGAGGAGCGCGCGCAGCAGCGCACCAGGAGTGCGCGCAGCAGCACACGAAGAGTGCGTGCAGCAGCGCACCAGGCGGGCTCGCAACAGCACACGAAGAGTGCGCGTAAGCCCCTGGTCTTGGATCTAAACATTCAGTGCCTTCACCATCATTACCGTTTTCTGAGGACAAAGGCAAAAATTATTCAAAAAACCCACTGTATGTAACCGTAACCAAGTACCGTTAATTTGTTAGTTTTTGTTAATCAAACAAGACTACTCGTCCTTCTCAAACATCCAATCCACGAGCTGGCCAATGCTCACGGATTAAAAGTTCAAAATGGAATATGTTACAAACATGCAATAAACCTCGGTATGGGCCCCTATCGAGGGAAAACTACACACAACAAATCAAGGTCACGATCAGAATCTCATTAACAAAAACGAAATGAGGGTAGCGTCAACTCGGGACTCACAATAAAAATGGACAGATCTTACTTTGGAAATATGTCTTAGTCCGTAGCAGGCTCACTGAACCGCTCGGATCTCCAACCCGACGCGCTGGGGGAAGTTCACGAGCTGATGTCGTCAGCACTGAGCAGGAAACATGGAACACCCTGCGGCGTCTGGTCTCGTACCCGAAGTCTGCGGGCTCGAATCCCGGGGTGTGGGCGGAGACGCGGCTTTCGATGACCCTGGAATTCATCATACACCAACGTTAGGAACCGCCGTAGATTTGGGAGATAGATTTATAAAATCCTCCCGCACCTACCTGATATATAACCCTTTTAATAACACCAGGAGTGCGCGCAGCAGGAGTGCGCGCAGCAGCGCACCAGGAGTGCGCGCAACAGCGCACGGGGAGTGCGCGCAACAGCGCACGGGGAGTGCGCGCAACAGTGCACGAGGAGTGCGCGTAGCAGCGCACCAGGAGTGCGCGCAGTGGCGCACCAGGAGTTCGCGCAGCGGCGCACCAGGAGTGCGCGCATTAGGGCACCAGGAGTGCGCGCAACAGCATACGAGGAGCGCGCGCAGCAGCATACGAGGAGCGCACGCAGCAGCACACGAAGAGTGCGCGCAGCAGCACACGAAGAGTGCGCGCAGCAGCACACGAAGAGTGCGTGCAGCAGCGCACCAGGCGGGTGCGCAACAGCACACGAAGAGTGCGCGTAAGCCCCTGGTCTTGGATCTAAACATTCAGTGCCTTCACCATCATTACCGTTTTCTGAGGACAAAGGCAAAAATTATTCAAAAAACCCACTGTATGTAACCGTAACCAAGTACCGTTAATTTGTTAGTTTTTGTTAATCAAACAAGACTACTCGTCCTTCTCAAACATCCAATCCACGAGCTGGCCAATGCTCACGGATTAAAAGTTCAAAATGGAATATGTTACAAACATGCAATAAACCTCGGTATGGGCCCCTACCGAGGGAAAACTACACACAACAAATCTAGGTCACGATCAGAATCTCATTAACAAAAACGAAATGAGGGTAGCGTCAACTCGGGACTCGAAATAAAAATGATTCGCAACAGCATATGAAGAGCGCGCGCAGCAGCATACGAGGAGCGCGCGCAGCAGCGCACCAGGAGTGCGCGCAGCAGCACACGAAGAGTGCGCGCAGCAGCGCACCTGGAGTGCGCGCAGTAGCGCACCAGGCGGGCGCGCAACAGCACACGAAGAGTGCGCGTAAGCCCCTGGTCTTGGATCTTACTTTGGAGATATGTCTTTGTCCGTAGCAGGCTCACTGAACCGCTCGGATCTCCAACCCGACGCGCTGGGGGAAGTTCACAAGCTGATGTCGTCAGCACCGAGCAGGAAACATGGAACACCCTGCGGCGTCTGGTCTCGTACCCGAAGTCTGCGGGCTCGAATCCCGGGGTGTGGGCGGAGACGCGGCTTTCGATGACCCTGGAATTCATCATACACCAACGTTAGGAACCGCCGTAGATTTGGGAGATAGATTTATAAAATCCTCCCGCACCTACCTGATATAACCCTTTTAATAACACCAGGAGTGCGCGCAATAGCGCACGAGGAGTGCGCGCAGCAGCGCACCAGGAGTGCGCGCAGCAGCGCACCAGGAGTGCGCGCAACAGCGCACGGGGAGTGCGCGCAACAGTGCACGAGGAGTGCGCGTAGCAGCGCACCAGGAGTGCGCGCAGTGACGCACCAGGAGTGCGCGCAGCGGCGCACCAGGAGTGCGCGCAGCGGCGCACCAGGAGTGCGCGCAACAGCATACGAAGAGCGCGCGCAGCAGCATACGAGGAGCGCGCGCAGCAGCGCACCTGGAGTGCGCGCAGTAGCGCACCAGGCGGGCGCGCAACAGCACACGAAGAGTGCGCGTAAGCCCCTGGTCTTGGATCTAAACATTCAAAGCCTTCACCATCATTACCGTTTTCTGAGGACAAAGGCAAAAATTATTCAAAAAACCCACTGTATGTAACCGTAACCAAGTACCGTTAATTTGTTAGTTTTTGTTAATCAAACAAGTCTACTCGTCCTTCCCAAACATCCAATCCACGAGCTGGCCAATGCTCACGGATTAAAAGTTCAAAATGAAATATGTTACAAACATGCAATAAACCTCGGTATGGGCCCCTACCGAGGGAAAACTACACACAACAAATCTAGGTCACGATCAGAATCTCATTAACAAAAACGAAATGAGGGTAGCGTCAACTCGGGACTCGAAATAAAAATGGACAGATCTTACTTTGGAAATATGTCTTTGTCCGTAGCAGGCTCACTGAACCGCTCGGATCTCCAACCCGACGCGCTGGGGGAAGTTCACGAGCTGATGTCGTCAGCACCGAGCAGGAAACATGGAACACCCTGCGGCGTCTGGTCTCGTACCCGAAGTCTGCGGGCTCGAATCCCGGGGTGTGGGCGGAGACGCGGCTTTCGATGACCCTGGAATTCATCATACACCAACGTTAAGAACCGCCGTAGATTTGGGAGATAGATTTATAAAATCTTCCCGCACCTACCTGATATATAACCCTTTTAATAACACCAGGAATGCGCGCAATAGCGCACGAGAAGTGCGTGCAGCAGCACACGAGGAGTGTGCGCAGCAGCGCACCAGGAGTGCGCGCAGCAGCACACCAGGAGTGCGCGCAGCAGCGCACCAGGAGTGCGCGCAGCAGCACACCAGGAGTGCGCGCAGCAGCGCACCAGGAGTGCGCGCAACAGCATACGAGGAGCGCGCGCAGCAGCATACGAGGAGCGCGCGCAGCAGCATACGAGGAGCGCGCGCAGCAGCATACGAGGAGTGCGCGCAGCAGCATACGAGGAGCGCGCGCAGCAGCGCACCAGGAGTGCGCGCAGTAGCACACGAAGAGTGCGCGCAGCAGCGCACCTGGAGTGCGCGCAGTAGCGCACCAGGCGGGCGCGCAACAGCACACGAAGAGTGCGCGTAAGCCCCTGGTCTTGGATCTAAACATTCAGTGCCTTCACCATCATTATCGTTTTCTGAGGACAGAGGCAAAAATTATTCAAAAAACCCACTGTATGTAACCGTAACCAAGTATCGTTAATTTGTTAGTTTTTGTTAATCAAACAAGACTTGTTAATCAAACAAGACTACTCGTCCTTCTCAAAGATCCAATCCACGAGCTGGCCAATGCTCACGGATTAAAAGTTCAAAATGGAATATGTTACAAACATGCAATAAACCTCGGTATGGGCCCCTACCGAGGGAAAACTACACACAACAAATCTAGGTCACGATCAGAATCTCATTAACAAAAACGAAATGAGGGTAGCGTCAACTCGGGACTCACAATAAAAATGGACAGATCTTACTTTGGAAATATGTCTTAGTCCGTAGCAGGCTCACTGAACCGCTCGGATCTCCAACCCGACGCGCTGGGGGAAGTTCACGAGCTGATGTCGTCAGCACTGAGCAGGAAACATGGAACACCCTGCGGCGTCTGGTCTCGTACCCGAAGTCTGCGGGCTCGAATCCCGGGGTGTGGGCGGAGACGCGGCTTTCGATGACCCTGGAATTCATCATACACCAACGTTAGGAACCGCCGTAGATTTGGGAGATAGATTTATAAAATCCCCCCGCACCTACCTGATATATAACCCTTTTAATAACGCCAGGAGTGCGCGCAGCAGCGCACCAGGAGTGCGCGCAGCAGCGCACCAGGAGTGCGCGCAACAGCGCACGGGGAGTGCGCGCAACAGTGCACGAGGAGTGCGCGTAGCAGCGCACCAGGAGTGCGCGCAGTGGCGCACCAGGAGTTCGCGCAGCGGCGCACGAGGAGTGCGCGCAGCAGCGCACCAGGAGTGCGCGCAACAGCATACGAGGAGCGCGCGCAGCAGCATACGAGGAGCGCGCGTAGCAGCGCACGAGGAGCGCGCGCAGCAGCGCACGAGGAGTGCGCGCAGCAGCACACCAGGAGTGCGTGCAGCAGCGCACCAGGCGGGCGCGCAACAGCACACGAAGAGTGCGCGTAAGCCCCTGGTCTTGGATCTAAACATTCAGTGCCTTCACCATCATTACCGTTTTCTGAGGACAAAGGCAAAAATTATTCAAAAAACCCACTGTATGTAACCGTAACCAAGTACCGTTAATTTGTTAGTTTTTGTTAATCAAACAAGACTACTCGTCCTTCTCAAACATCCAATCCACGAGCTGGCCAATGCTCACGGATTAAAAGTTCAAAATGGAATATGTTACAAACATGCAATAAACCTCGGTATGGGCCCCTACCGAGGCAAAACTACACACAACAAATCTAGGTCACGATCAGAATCTCATTAACAAAAACGAAATGAGGGTAGCGTCAACTCGGGACTCGAAATAAAAATGGACAGATCTTACTTTGGAAATATGTCTTTGTCCGTAGCAGGCTCACTGAACCGCTCGGATCTCCAACCCGACGCGCTGGGGGAAGTTCACGAGCTGATGTCGTCAGCACTGAGCAGGAAACATGGAACACCCTGCGGCGTCTGGTCTCGTACCCGAAGTCTGCGGGCTCGAATCCCGGGGTGTGGGCGGAGACGCGGCTTTCGATGACCCTGGAATTCATCATACACCAACGTTAGGAACCGCCGTAGATTTGGGAGATAGATTTATAAAATCCTCCCGCACCTACCTGATATATAACCCTTTTAATAACACCAGGAGTGCGCGCAATAGCGCACGAGGAGTGCGTGCAGCAGCACACGAGGAGTGTGCGCAGCAGCGCACCAGGAGTGCGCGCAGCAGCGCACCAGGAGTGCGCGCAGCAGCGCACCAGGAGTGCGCGCAGCAGCGCACCAGGAGTGCGCGCAACAGCCAAAAAAACCCACTGTATGTAACCGTTACCAAGTACCGTTAATTTGTTAGTTTTTGTTAATCAAACAAGACTACTCGTCCTTCTCAAACATCCAATCCACGAGCTGGCCAATGCTCACAAATCAATTATTGATTCCTTAAACTGTGGCTTGTAATTGTTAACAATCTTAATCATTGTAAATAATCACAGAGCAGATATTTAATATTTTAAATTAACATATTTTTAGATTGAAGTATTAATAAAAAAGAGGGTAGGCATAAGTGTTAAGATCTTTCCTGATATTAAAAACCTGTGCGGGTGCATTCTACAGAAGTAGGAACATTTCATGAGTCAAGGTCAATGACCCGAGGTCAAATATCAATGACCTTTAAAAAAATCTCGAACCACACGGAACTACGGGGTCATTGACCCTGACTCGCAATAATGATTCCCGATGTCAAAGGTCAATGACTTTTCAAAATTTAATATCTCGTAATACTATACTTCAAAACTCCTTGACATATGGAAGGAATAATTTTAAAAAAAAGTTGTCCATACATTTCATCATTCTCTTACCTTCCTTTATCCATATCAGTTATAAAAAAGTGGTGTTATGTGAACATCACACATGCCCGAAAAAAATCAAAGTCCTGCGTCCCGTCAAGTATAGTTCATAGAAAAATTCAACTTTGATTTTTTTCTGACATGTGCGGTATTAACATGAGCCCCTTGTTTTATTATTTTATAATTTTATAATAATATTATATATAATTGGATTACCACTCACTCACTGACTGACTCACTGACATAGTAGTTCTCCGGGAAGGAGTTTCGTGGGGTGCATGTGTCATATGTCATCGTATAGGTATGGTTCCAAGGACCTGGGGAAAAATCCGAAACTTGAAGAAAGTGGAACTGGTCATGGAGTAGGGTAGGGGATCTCGGAACCTATGACACTTGGAGGGGGGGTGCTTGAACTAATATTGGTAGGAACTGCTTGTAGGTTCCAGAAATCCAAAGAACAAGATGGCCGCCATACAAAAAAACATGGCCGCCATACAAATTGTAAATCCTTATAACTCTGGAACGGTTGGAGATAGGTGGGGGGTGTTCGACCAAATGTCATAGAGGGCCGTGGGGGACGTTTGGAAATAGTTGCAAAAATCCAAGATGGCGTCGTCAAAATGGCGGCCGATTTTCAAAATGGCCGCAGGGGGCTGATTTTTTGCATTCGGGGGTATTTTGGGGTGCAGATTCCATAACTGAAATCAAATTTTCAAAATGTCAAAAAATAAAGATGGCCGCCATACATGTGAAAATTTCGAGGGGGTGGGGAGTAGATCTCCATGTTGCTGGGGTGCATGGTTGATGTTTTTGGTGCCAATGTATACGTGTGGGTCTAGAATGTATAGAATAAATGAAAAATTGGTGATAGGTGGAACTGACCTTGGCGTACCGAAGGGATCTCGGAAACTATAGGTGATAGGGAAGTGAGGCTTGAACTAATATTGGAGAGAACTGCATGCATGTTTACAATCATACAAAATTTTTTTGGCTTTCATACAAAATTTTTTTTTATTCATACATATCCCATACATTTTCCTAGGGATGAACAAAACGACGGAGCAAGTACTGCAGTGAGGCCGAAGGCCGAACTGCAGTACTTGCGACGTCAAAGTGATGGGGATGCGAGGCCGCAGGCCGAGCATCACCACCACTTTGACCATCAGACCTTGGAGTACCACAAGAGATCTCGAAAACTATATGAGATAGCGGGTTGGTGTTTGAACTAAATATGATAAGAACTGCTTGCATGTTACCAATCATACAATTTTTTATTGGCTTCCATACAATTTTTTTTTTCTCCATACAAATCCCATACATTTTCTTAGGGATGAACAAAACGACGGAGCAAGTGCTGCGGTGAGGCCGAAGGCCGAACTGCAGTACTTGCGACGTCTAGGTGAAGGTTATGCGAGGCTGGAGACCGACCTTCAGACCGATCAGACCCTGGAGTACCCCAGGGGATCTCAAAAACTATAAGAGATAGCGGGTTGGTGCTTGAACTAAATATGATGAGAACTGCTTGCATGTTACCAATCATACAAATTTTTTTTGGCTTTCATACAAAAATTTTTTTTTTATAAAAATCCCATACATTTTCTTAGGGATGAACAAAACGACAGAGCAAGTACTGCGGTGAGGCCGAAGGCCGAACTGCAGTACTTGCAACGTCTGAGTGAAGGTGATGCGAGTCTGGAGACCGACCTTCAGACCGATCAGACCTTGGAGTACCCCATGGGATCTCGAAAACTATAAGAGATAGCGGGTTGGTGCTTGAACTAAATATGATGAAAACTGGTTGTATGTTTTGAATCATACCAAATCATCATCATCCTCAGCCAACTTTCGACTACTTTAAATCTGTGTATGTATTTTATCCGTTTGATAGTCACAGATTTTTTACAACTTCGAGACATTTTGACAAAATGTTTCATCATCATCATCTACAGCCCTAAACAAATTGGACACGAGTTTTTTTTTTTAATATCTAACCTACCGAGATTCATGATTAGTTTGCGTTTTCAAACCCATATGGAGATTTAGTTGCATTCGACTGCCTTGGTCATTCAAAGTCACAGATTATCTATTATCATCATCATCCTCAGCCCACTTTTTACCGCATTTATCTCATTACCCTATTTCTAGCGCCAAATTTTTTTTATGCAATACTTATACATATGCTGAAGGCTGAGTATCACCATCACTTTGACCATCAGACCTTGGAGTACCCCAGGGGAACATGAAAACTATTAGAGATAGAGGGTTGGTGCTGGAAGGATATATGATGAGAACTGGTTGTATGTTTTGAATCATACGAAATCATCATCATCCTCAGCCAACTTTCGACTACTTTAAATCTGTGAATGTAGGTATTTTATCCGTTTGATAGTCACAGATTTTTTACAACTTCGAGACATTTTGACAAAATGTTTCATCATCATCATCTACAGCCCTAAACAAATTGGACACGAGTTTTTTTTAATATCTAACCTACCGAGATTAGTTTGCGTTTTCAAACCCATATGGAGATTTAGTTGCATTCGACTGCCTTGGTCATTCAAAGTCACAGATTATCAAACATCATCATCATCATCCTGAGCCCACTTTTTACCCCATTTTATCTCTTTACCCTTTTTCTAGCGCCAATTTTTTTTTAATGCAATACTTATACTAATTCTATTTCTTATACAAAAAATTAAAAGTCCAACACAGTCCCAAAAACACGCAGGGCCGCTTTGGCGGCCCCAAAAATACTAGTAATATTATATAAAATTGGATTACCACTCACTCACTCACTGACTGACTGACATAGTAGTTCTCCAGGAAGGAGTTTCGTGGGGTACATGTGTTATATGTCATCGTATAGGTATGGTTCATGAGACCACGAGAAAAATCCGAAACTTGGAGAAAGTGGAACAGGTCATGGAGTAGGGTAGGGGATCTCCGAAACCAGAGGAGGTAGGCCCCAAGTGTTCAAAGTAACTTTGGAGGGAACTGCTTGTAGGTGATGAAAATAAGGAAATAAGATGGCTGCCGTGCAAAAAAACATGGCCGCCATACAAATTTCAAATGCTTATAACTCTGGAACGGTTGGAGATAGGTGGGGGGTGTTCGACCAAATGTCATAGAGGGCCGAGGGGGACGTTTGGAAATAATTGCAAAAATCCAAGATGGCGTCGTCAAAATGGCGGCCGATTTTCAAAATGGCCGCAGGGGGCTGATTTTTTGCATCCGGGGGTATTTTGGGGTGCAGATTCTATAAATGAAATCAAATTTTTAAAATGTCAAAAAATAAAGATGGCCGCCATACATGTGAAATTTTCGAGGGGGTGGGGAGTAGATCTCCATGTTGCAGGGGTGCAGGGTTGACGTTTTTGGTGCTTATGTATAGGAATGTGTCTAGAATGTATAGAATAAATGAAAAGTTGGTGATAGGTGGAACTGACCTTGGAGTACCGAAGGGATCTCGGAAACTATAAGAGATAGGGAGGTGATGCTTGAACTAATATTGGAGAGAACTGCATGCATGTTTTCAATCATACAAATTTTTTTTGGCTTTCATACAAAAAATTTTTTTCTTCATACATTTCCCATACATTTTCCTAGGGATGAACATAACGACGGAGCAAGTGCTGCGGTGAGGCCGAAGGCCGAACTGCAGTACTTGCGACGTCAAAGTGATGGGGACGCGAGGCCGCAGGCCGAGCATCACCACCACTTTGACCATCAGACCTTGGAGTACCCCATGGGATCTCAAAAACTATAAGAGATAGCGAGTTGGTGTTTGAACTAAATATGATGAGAACTGCTTGCATGTTACCAATCATACAATTTTTTTATGGCTTTCATACAAAAAAAATTTCTTCATACAAATACCATACATTTTCCTAGGGACGAACAAAATGACGGAGCAAGTGCTGCGGTGAGGCCGAAGGCCGAACTGCAGTACTTGCGACGTCTCAGTGAAGGTTATGCGAGGCTGGAGACAACCTTCAGACCGATCAGACCCTGGAGTACCCCAGGGGATCTCAAAAACTATAAGAGATAGCAGGTTGGCGTTTGAACTAAATATGATGAGAACTGTTTGCATGTTATCAATCATACAAAAAAAAAGTTGCTTTCATACAAAAATAAATGTCTTCATACAAATTTCAAAAATTTCTCCATTTAATCTCTGTACCCTTTTTCTAGAGCCAATTTTTTTTAATGCAATACTAATACGTATGCTGAAGGCTGAGTATCACCATCACTCTGACCTTGACCTCATCAGACCTTGGAGTACCACAAGGGATCTCAAAAACTATAAGAGATAGTGGGTGGATGCTTGAACTAAATATGATGAGAACTGCTTGCATGTTACCAATCATACAAAATCATCATCATCCTCAGCCCTAAACAAATTGGACACGATTTTTTTTTAAATACATACCGAGATATATGATTAGTTTGCGTTTTCAAACCCATATGGAGATTTAGTTGCATTCGACTGCCTTGGTCATTCCAAGTCACAAATTTATTATCATCATCATCATCATCAGCCCACTTTTTACCGCATTTTATCTCTTTACCCTTTTTCTAGCGCCATTTTTTTTAATGCATGCAATACTTATACAAATACTTTTTCTTATACAAAAAATTATAAGTCCAACACAGTCCCAAAAACACGCAGGGCCGCTTTGGCGGCCCCAAAAATACTAGTTATATTATATAAAATTCAATTACCACTGATTGACTGACTGACAGAATTGTTCTCCCAGAAGGAGTCGTTTTCCCCCCAAGTGTTATACATTTTTGTAAAGTGGGGGGTCCAGTGACCTCGGGAAAAATCCGATATCAGCTGAAAGTGGAAAAAACCCTGGAGTACCCCAACGGATCTCGGAAACTATGAGACTTAGAGGGGGAGTGCTCGAACTAACTTTTGTTAGAACTGCTTGTAGTTGAAGGAAAGATGGCCGCCAAGATGGCCGCCATACAAAAAAACATGGCCGCCATACAAATTTCAAATGTGAATTACTCTGGAACGGTTGGAGATAGGTGGGGGGTGTTCGAACAAATGTCATAGAGGGCTTAGGGGGACGTATTCCGGTGGTTGCAAAAATCCAAGATGGCGTCGTCAAAATGGCGGCCGAATTTCAAAATGGCCGCAGCAAGCTGAATTTTTGCATCCAGGGGTTTTTTGGGGTGCAGATTCCATATCTGAAATCGAAATTTCGATATGTCAAAAAATAAAGATGGCCGCCATACATGTCAAATTTTTGACGGGCTGGAGAGCAGATCTGCATGTTGCTGGGGTGTCGGGTTCAGTTTTTTGAAGCTAATGTATACGTATGAAGCCAAAATAAGAAAAATCGATGAAAAATTGGTGATAGGTGGAACTGACCTTGGAGTACCCCAGGGGATCTCGGAAACTATTAGAGATAGGGGGGTGATGCTTGAACTAATATTGGAGACCACTACATGTTTATTTCGAATAATTAAAAACATTTATGGCTTTCATACAAAAAAAAATCTGCTCCATACAAATCCCATACATTTGACTTAGGCCAAACAAAACGACGGAGCAAGTGCTGCGGTGAGGCCGAAGGCCGAACCGCAGCACCTGCGATGTCAAAGTGAGGTAGATGCGAGGCCGAAGGCCGAGCATCACCATCACTTTGACCATCAGACCCTTGAATACCCCAGGGGATCTCGGAAACTATTAGAGACAGGGGGGTGATGCTTCAACTAATATTGGAGAGAACTGCATGCATGTTCCCAATAGTTAAAAAAAATATTGCTTTCATACAAAAAAAAATGTCTCAATACAAATCCCATACATTTGCCCACGGCCGAACAAAACGACGGAGCAAGTGATGCGGTGAGGCCGAAGGCCGAACCGCAGCACTTGCGAAGTCAAAGTGAGGAGGATGCGAGGCCGAAGGCCGAGCATCACCATCACTTTGACCATCAGACCCTTGAGTACCCCAGGTGATCTCGGAAACTATTAGAGACAGAGGGATGATGCTTTAACTAATATTGGAAGGAACTGCATGCATGTTCCCAATAACTAAAAAAAATATTGCTTTCATACAAAAAAAAATGTCTCAATACAAATCCTATACATTTGCCCACGGCCGAACAAAACGACGGAGCAAGTGATGCGGTGAGGCCGAAGGCCGAACCGCAGCACTTGCGACGTCAAAGTGAGGAGGATGCGAGGCCGAAGGCCGAGCATCACCATCACTTTGACCATCAGACCCTTGAGTACCCCAGAGGATCTCGGAAACTATAAGAGATAAGGGGGTGATGCTTGAACTAATATTGGAGTGAACTGCATGCATGTTCTCAATAGTTAAAAAAAATGATGGCTTTCATACAAAAAAAATATCTCAATGCAAATCCCATACATTTGCCTACGGCCGAACAAAACGGAGCAAGTGCAGGACTTGCGACGTCAAAGTTAGGGAGATGCGAGGCCGAAGACCGAGCTTCACTATCACTTTGATGGTTCAAAATGAATTTAATGACGGAGCAAGTGCTGTGATGTCATATCGAGGAAGAAGATAGGCTGAAGGCCGAATTTCATCATCACTTTGCCCGTGAGACCTATGGATATTTTTTCATATATATCGGAGCCCCCCCCCCCTTTATTGAACCCCCTCGCGGGCCCCTTGGGGCCCGCGCACAGAGCACCTCTAGTTATATTATATAAAATTCAATTACCACTGATTGACTGACTGACAGAATTGTTCTCCCAGAAGGAGTCGTTTTCCCCCCAAGTGTTATACATTTTTGTAAAGTGGGGGGTTCAGTGACCTCGGGAAAAATCCGATATCAGCTGAAAGTGGAAAAAACCCTGGAGTACCCCAACGGATCTCGGAAACTATGAGACTTAGAGGGGGAGTGCTCGAACTAACTTTTGTTAGAACTGCTTGTAGTTGAAGGAAAGATGGCCGCCAAGATGGCCGCCATACAAAAAAACATGGCCGCCATACAAATTTCAAATGTGAATTACTCTGGAACGGTTGGAGATAGGTGGGGGGTGTTCGAACAAATGTCATAGAGGGCTTAGGGGGACGTATTCCGGTGGTTGCAAAAATCCAAGATGGCGTCGTCAAAATGGCGGCCGAATTTCAAAATGGCCGCAGCAATCTGATTTTTTGCATCCGGGGGTTTTTAGGGGTGCAGATTCCATATCTGAAATCGAAATTTCGATATCTCAAAAAATAAAGATGGCCGCCATACATGTCAAATTTTCGACGGGCTGGAGAGCAGATCTGCATGTTGCTGGGGTGTCGGGTTCAGTTTTTTGAAGCTAATGTATACGTATGAAGCCAAAATAAGAAAAATCGATGAAAAATTGGTGATAGGTGGAACTGACCTTGGAGTACCCCAGGGAATCTCGGAAACTATAAGAGATAGGGGGGTGATGCTTGAACTAATATTGGAGACCACTACATGTTTATTTCGAATCATTAAAAACATTTATGGCTTTCATACAAAAAAAAATCGGCTCCATACAAATCCCATACATTTGACTTGGGCCAAACAAACTACCGCGAAGGTGTAAGAAAGGAGGCGAGCCCTTCTAACTAGCTGAGATATTGGTGTGCTTTTGTTCAAAATATTAAGTTTATTTTGCGTATTTTTATAGCTAATTAAAAAAAATATACACTTTCATACATTTTTTTTCGAAATATGCTACATTTATTCAATTTTGTTAAGTACGCTCGCTTTTAAAAACAAGTTCGCACATGTTCGGGTATAAAGAGATCTTTACATAAAATTGAGTTTTAGGGTTGCGCATATAAGGATCATTTTTCCTAGCCGAGGTATCACCGTCTCTTTCGAACGGCTTTTCAAAAAACCCGGTCACCCCACTTATAAGATATTACGTCTCAATAACATTTCCAGTTTTGAAATGGCACGTTAGGGACCGTTCTTTCAGTTCTAATTTTTAATTTTATGCTTGTAGTCTGTGAAATTGTGTGTGTGTCATTTATATTATAATAGTGCTCTTATAAATTGTGTTTTGGATCGTTTTTGCATAAGTTTACCTAACAGATTTGACAGCGATTCTTTGAATTGTTTGTGATTGCTAAAATCATGGTGTGTT
>OZ026818.1:6455905-6493405 GCA_964023185.1 Macaria liturata | reverse complement strand
TACAAATACTCAGACATTTCGTCAATAGATCCACAGACTTTCATCTAATTGTTCAAAATATGCAGAGCCTATATGGGAAACGCGTCACCGTGAAATCTTTTCTAGAAGATAATTATTCAACTGTGCACGCGTTATGTGCAACAGAAACGTGGCTATCGGACGCCAAACACGAACTGATCGAGTGCCCGAGGATATAATAAGGCAGCCGCATTTTGCAGACAACTTCGCAAAGGAGGAGGTACCATAATATTGTTACGGGACGATTTCGAGTACACGGAGATTCAAGAAATACGCGATCTATCTGTTGAATACTGTGTCGAAATGTGCGCGCTAATAGTAAACAAGCTTAATGTCTTGATAGTTATTGTATATTGGAATGACAAGCGATCCGATTTATTCTTTAAGAGATTCAACAAAGTGGTAACATTACTTCATAAAAACTATAATAAATATGACATTTTAATAGCCGGAGATTTTAACATAGATATTTTGAAGAAAAGTACAGAGTCAGTCAAACTTTTAACACTTTTAAGAGAAAAAAGTTTTATATCGTTAGTAAATGAACCTACTCATATAACTATTACCGCGGCGACATGTATTGACCTAGCATTTGCAAATCGGTGTAAACATAAACTAGAAGTATTGGTAAAAGAGTTTGGGTTTTCGGACCATCTAGGTATATCAATAAGACTAAAAAATGCATTGAAAAAGAAATCTCTCAATACTTGGACAACAGAAAAAAGAATTTATAATAAAGTAAACATGGACAATTTTAAAACAGAACTCAAACAAATCAAATGGTTAGAAATTTTAAATATTAATGCCCCCGTAAACGAAAATTACACAAAATTTAGTAGTATCTTATCTGACTTATTAAATAAACATATTCCAAAAAAGATAATTAAAATAAAAACTAATAAAAAAACTAGTTGGTTGAGTAAAGGAATAAGAACTTCATGTAAAAATAAAAGACTTTTAAGGCCCATTGTCAACTATTTCAAAAACACAGTATTGACAAAATTCTATAAATCCTATGTTAAAACTCTAAAAAAAGTAGTACTAAAATCTAAACGAAACCATTTCATTCGTGCTATGAAGAAATCGGATAATAAAACCAAATGTATGTGGAAAATAATTAAAGAAAGGACAAATAAAATTTAAAAAAAAGTAAAGTAAACACTAAACTAAAAATAGACAATAAAATCATAACCGAGAGTGCGGAAGTAGCGAATGAATTTAACAAGTTTTTTGCGAGTGTAGGCGCGGGGGGCGGGGGGGCGCGCGGCCGGCCACCGCTCACTCGCACGCACAACACTATGTTCCTTAGTCCAGCCGAACCCTTAGAGATCTACAACGCCATAAAAAACCTTAAATCTAAATATAGCTTTGGGATAGACGAAATTCCCCCCACACTTGTAAAAAAATGTGCCGACGAACTGACGTTACCATATTATATACTAATTAACCAATCTTTTAATGAAGGTGTATTCCCTGACCTACTAAGAATTGCTTTAGTGAAACCGATACACAAAAAATTATCTAAAACAAATCCTAATAACTATAGGCCGATAGCATTATTACCTACGTCCTCAAAGATATTCGAAAAAGTAATGCAAAAACGCTTAAATTCATTCTGCGAAAAATACAAAATCTTTGATGAAGCTCAAAACGGTTTCCGAAAAAACCGATCTACAGTTTTAGCGGTATTTAAATATGACTATGACTATGACGTGAAAAAACAGCCAAGCTACGAAGTAAAATGTTTAATAACTCACTTAACGCTCGCGGAAACTACGTAATAAATTATTAGGAAATAAAATGGCTTGAAATCGAAACGAACTAACGACCAAATTGAATAAAACTAAAATCTTGTAAAATTGTAGGTACTCACATTTCTGGCGACAACAGGCGCTCCAACAGACTCCGGGCGCATGGAGTCCAGTATCTCTGCGATGGACCGGTAGGGCCGCTGAGGCACGTCGCTAGGGCCTCCGCCCCCGCGACTATTATCCTATGAATATTAAAAAAACGTTATCAAATTTGCAATCAACTTTTAACTAATCTTAAAAGTTGTGAAAACCGTTAAAATTCAAGAATTTATATATCTTACCAAGCAATATTGGTATTCTCGACATTTAGACATTCCAAATTTAAAAAAATTAATTAAATACTCACAGGATGTAGTAGCGGCATCGATGCCGCGAAAACTTTCAGAAGTTCCAAACTGTCGAAGGAAAATTGGGCAGAGAGACCTGCCGAAATGTATTCGCGTAGGCGACTCTCGAACGACTGAGCTGAGTATCGCGCGCCGTGAAGCAGGAAGCCATCGCATCGCTTCCACCAACATCCATTCGCAGAAAATGTGGGGGCGGACCAATCACTGAGCCAGAATACGCTCCGCTCACTTTGCGCCACTACAGAATTTAGTCAGATAACCTTTTAAAGTTATTTAAAACATAACAAATATGTTAATAATATATAAAAGCTTAATTAAATTTGTTTCTCTTATCTTTAATGTTTGTAGGTATCATATTAAACACCAAAAACCATAATTGAATTTGATTTGAATTTAGGAGAAGATTTCCGGTTACGGTACAAGACCGGAAATAATCTTGTAGGTAAATTCAAATCCAATCTGATATAATATAATACGAACGTGAAACAGAACTATTATGGCAATAAATAGAATAGTAAACTATCGAGTGTGTTAGAAAGTTTCTTTAAAACTTGATATAATGTAAGCTACAAGTGGAGGTTTGATGGCGCATGCTCAAATCAGACGCTCAATTTATTGACTTGCAACGCTATGATTCTTTAAAACTATTAACAGGAAGTCCACAAACAAAGTGTTGATTATTTTATTTATGTAGATTCTAAAACATTTATAATTTCTTTATAAAAAATACTTCATTCGTTATTTTTTTTTAATAATTATTCCTCGCTTTTTAGTATTTTTTAATCAGGCGTTGCTCGCTTTTTTGAGCCACGTGTTACGGCAAAAGATCTTTTGGATTGATTGGCTCTACCAAACAGAAAATAATAATTATAATCGATTCAAAGATAATCATAAAACAGTAACAGTAAAAGCACTGTTACAGAACTCGACACTTAAACAAATACTTTTTTTTTTGTTTTATTCCGAGAGTTCTCACGTAAAATTAAAGAGGCATATTAATTAAGTAATATATACTTAATTAATAGAGGCATATTAATTAAGTAATAATAACATAAAACCATTAATCTTATAAAAGCTTGAATGTGTTTATGTTCGTTTATTTTTCACGTTCAAATGCCTTAACCGACTTGGAAGTAATTTGATATGGAATTAGGTTAGGCCCTGACTTTGACCCTGTATTAATGTGGGTAACACCGCGGTGCGCAGCTAGTATGTAGATTAATAAAACACATACATATAATCAGTACTTTTTTTATTTCATTTTATAAACTTGTTTAACATAAACACAGTTTTGAACCCGATCAAGATGTGCCTTCCTTCCTAAACAACTTTATAATTCAAATCTTTCTGCAGATTCAATGAAGTCGATCTATTGACAATAATTTTTATTAATTGGTACTACATGGACCTCAGTGAGGTCGTCAAAAATGTACATATGCTTAGATCTTTAAAACTACATAACGGTTTGATGCAGGTTTTCGTAATGGATAGTGATCTAAGAAGGTTTATGTGCGTAATTTTGCTGCTAAGCCACGGGCAAAAACTAGTAAAACATAAAATAGTTCATAGTTTATTTATTAACATTTCTAATATTTGAAATTGTCTGCGAGTTCCAGAACGTGATCGAAGAAAAGGAAAGCTGGTTGAAACCCTCGTGCAGTCGAAGTAGAGAGGGTGCCTGCTGCTACGTCGTGAGAGGAGCAAGCTGCTACGTCATGAGAGGAGCCTGCCGCTACGTCGTGAGAGGGCAGAGACACCACGACACACCGACGAGCAACGGGGCGGGATCAACCACGGGCTTCGCACACCACGTACAAGGTCACGTAGTCCTTTATTTTCTTATAACGATTTTGCTAAAATAATTAATATTTTCTTGTAACGATGTAATGAAATAATGCCGCAGAGCATTTTTCGGGCAAAAATCAGAGAATAGATATCTGGTAGTAGTAGTAGTCGGCGAATGAGTTGCGATATACATTGGATGAGACTATAGGAGATCAAACTATTTATTTTTTCAGTTCAAGATTACAGGTATTGGCCATGATTTTGTTGGACAGTCCAGTAATTTTATGTTGTTTCTATATCTGAGATGAGTGGCGGGTAAAGTAAGGGTACTCTTACACTATTAATAAATAAATATTTTTCTGGTGTAACATCTAATAAATCTCATTTTTTGTCATTTCATCAAAATTAAAAGCCATGAAAAGTTTATAATGAAAGCTTAACATTTCATGTGTTTCAAGAATTGTTATACAATAATAACATGACCACTGATTTGGATAGTCTCCTATAGATATCTACGCCACAGTAGCATTCTGCCATAAAAAATTAGTCAATTTGCAAATACCGCCATTGCAAATATTTTTAGGATGTCCAATTTAATAAAAAAAATATTACAAAAAAGCTTACTAGGTGTACCTAGCAGTAAATAATTCCGTGTTTCTTGATTCATCCTACGTAGGTATTACCTACTCTTTGGGTATAACAAACATTTGTTTTTATTAACGCATCTCATTAGACGTTTATTTATTTTAACGGGGAACACTGAAAAGCAATTGATATCGTGACATTACGGTGACATTCGTATACTTGACAGCTTTGTACTCAATGTCATGATTTATTTTATAGCTTCGGTGCTAAAATTATTTAGCTATCTATAAAAATCATCTAGTATTATAATTATATACAATATTAATTTAAAAAAACTTTTCGTGAATCTTAGCATTAATGATGCCGGTCCTAAGCCCGGATAAAGGAGGAAGGCACAAAGCTCGTGAAAATATTTTCTAGATAATTGCCATTTCGATAACCAACACTTTATCAATTCTATTTGTTTGTGTTTTTATGTAATATTGTCAAAATTGTACACATACTATAAATGGTATACGTACCTCTAAGTCTCTCCGTTGTCATTCCTGAATCGGCGCGCCGGTCCAGTAATTACTAACGGGACCGCCTAACGAACAGTAATGGTGAATTCAAGGTCTAGTTATCCCCCTAAGCAGTACCTAGGTACCATATAACTGTCACGTGGTCACAAACAAAAGGGATTTCCTAGACTTATATATATATATAGGTAGGTACCTATTCGTTAGGCGGTCAGCCCCTTAGTATTTATGTATATGTTACAGCGAAAGTAATAAATCCAGATATTATATATACTATCCAGCTATTATACATACCTAATATCATATCAATTTAGACAAAGTGATAATTGAGACAAAATTAATCCCATTAACTAGCTATTTTATAAAATATCTTGGAATACTTGGATAATGTAATAAAAAAGTAAGTTAAAGGTGAAAATTATATTTTTTTATTTAAATATAAAATATGAAGCATAAATATGTAGTACCTAACAATTTAGTCTCATTTTAAATAGTTATTGTAATAAGTATGTATGTATTATATTTTATTAATTTTCAAAATATATATTCACGTTGATTAACATTGTTTATAAAAATTAACATTGATTATTGGATTTAAATTGTATGTTAAAAAATAAATTCCTTGTTCAATAGCCATAAGACAAAACTAATAAAACACAGAGATCAATACGAGTAATTTAACATTGCTTAGTAAAATGGTTTACAAATCAATACGAGATGTATTTGGTATCACTCCTTAACAACTACAATATTAATAGGTATATTTAAAAACAACTGGCATGAAAATACAATAAAATGATTATTATTTATTCTTACAAGTAAGGCTTTTATGACATTTTGAGTTACACAAGAGGTTTGACTTTTTACATTTGCATCTATTAGAAACGCATTCCCCAGTACAGTTGCAATGCTGAAATCCTTGGCCACCAAGATGTGACTCTTTCTTTGCACATTCTCGGATAGTAAATTCAATATCAACTGTAATAAACGTATCTTTGCAGACAGTAAACTGATATTTTACTGAAGATAGAGCTAACATTTTATCAGCTTATTTTTCTTGCCCTGGTTTTTTTTTTGAAAGATTGTCCAATTTAATCTTTGATACGAGTATCTCCAATTTCTGGACTGGCCTGTTAGCTTAGTTGGTAGTGGCTCTGCCTTCTAATCTAGAGGTCGCGGGTTCGATTCCCGCATGACACAAGTATTTATGTACTTTAAAAAAATATATATAATTACTTGTGTTGAGTATTGTTTGACTTGTGTTGTTATTGTAGTTGTTTGTATGTATAATAAGTATGTATTTACAAAAGAAAAGTATATAAGTAATATATCCGTTATCTAGTACCCACGACACAAGCGTTTGCTTAGTGTTGGGCTAGATGGCGCTGTGTGCAATGTCCCGGAATATTTATTTACTTATTTATTTATTTCTTGATTCTTTTTAATGAGAAAGAAGGTATTATGTGAACTTTTAATCAGAAATTTGACCTCATAGGTATAGGTAGGCAATACCTACCTACTAAGAAATCACAAAGCCCTATGATAAGTTAATAGCTTAAGCTCAGAGTTAATTACCTATTACTAGGCTTAATAGATAGGTACCTAAGTACAATATGTTCTTACCTAGCTTGTCCATACTTAGCATTCAGTATTTATAGCAAATAAAAAAATATAAGTTGGTAGGTACATTAGGAGTTAATTATACTTAAGTCTAACCTTTAATGTTAAAAAGTCCTACTTGGGCATACAATTAAGTAGGTATGTCTAATTTACAGTTATTTGAATAACATCTTTGGAAATGTCTATTATATAAGCTTAGGTAAGTAGGTACTATAGTTACCTTCAAATGTTGCGATAAAATATAACATAAAAGACATCCCTTGGTTTACCAAATTCAACCAAAATTGATACAGCATCTAACTATGCATTTATTTCCAGGTGATGTGACCAGGCAAAGGGAAAGTTCTCGAAGAAGCCAAGATCACATCATCCATTCCATTTATTTACCATATCAATTTAATTGCAATCTAATTGTTGGTTATCTACCTACCTATTTAATTGTAAAGTTACAGATTATGAAAAAAAGTCTAGTTATGGAGATTCATTCTGTGTTTTAAACCTACCCCTGGGCACAGTCCACAACTGTAGGTATATAAATAGTTACTTATTTACTTTAAAAGATTATTAGAAAATTATAATTAGGTTAAAAAAACAATCAAGATTAAGATATTAGTTTATGAGAACACTTTATTAGATAAATAATAAGTTTATACATACTTGAATAAAAATTAATAAATTAGATAATCAGTCCACTATTGTTCTCAAAATTCTCAGAAAAAAACTCTCTTGAAAGTTGAGGTGAGCTGGAGAATGTTCAAAGTCATGCAGGAACATCAGTTGGTATAGATAGTGAGCAAGAATTTTTTATATCATCCCTCTCTTTCATAGTGAGACACAGTTACACTAGAAGCAGGCTTCCATGGATTTTCAAGTTTCCTTAGAGTGACATTATTCTGTACTAAATAAGTAATGTTTCATTTGAAGTAAACAAGATAGGTACCTAAGGAGTTTATTAAATAAAATTCTGCCTGTCATCAATGCTAGTTGGTTTATTTTTCCTAGTTTTTCTGCTCTGCTTTGGTGGACTAACTATGTACCTACATGAAGGTAGAAGCTATCTTTTAGACTCAAAGTTATTTATGTAGAACAAACCTAAATTTTAGCAAAAGAAAATAAAACATTGTAAATGATCTCATTCTTGATGACATTGTTGGCTACATACAGAATGGCAAGAACTGACTAAAAGAAAGGGTTAGAAGTGGTCATCATTATTAGCAGATTCTAGTAGATTCTGCTTGAACATAGCATATAATAATTGTACCTAAGTAAGTACTTACCAGTGCTATATATACTTTTATCGTTTAGCCACCATCCTTGCCTTCTTTGAGGTTATTTGAAGAGGTAATCTATTTCTTTATTTTAACAGGAAAGTAATTTCTGATGAGATGATATAGGTACAACTCAATACCTACAGCAGTTATGTACTGAACCACACGAAACCTAACAACGCGTGATAAGCTCCCTGGTGATAAGCATTACCATGGATAAATTGGTATTTTCATTCATTATATCGCTGCATCAGGTTCCAAATTGATTTTGTAACGCAGACTAGTTAGAAAATGATACCTAACCTACGCGTTCGAGTTGAGAATAAAGATGGCGTAACCAAACCAAAATAAATCCAAAACGAAATCGTGTATGTACACGATATCCTATCCGTACACAAAAATTAAGAAAATTTTAAACACTCCTACAAGCAAACAAGCACCCAGTAGATCTAGACACCTGTTTTTAAATAAGTAAGCAGGTACGATAGCTCTCGCCAGATTGGTACTGCGTGAGAATAGCCAAAACAAACAAACTATTACTTATTCCATGGCTTCACGCAGTTTACTACATTGATAAAAACCTAAACACATTGACAGAATTTCTACTCACACACAGAAAATTTTATATTTTTTCAAAGAAAAGGGATATTGCCAGAATACAGAAAATATTAGCGTTCAATCAAATTAAAGACAAGTATTGAAGCAAGTATTCGAGTTTTTCGACATCTACGGAAATAGTGGTACAGATGACAAATATTTTCATTGATTTCTTGATAGAATGAACTAAACCGTATATTTGTTGTCTGTTTAGAATGAACAAAATGAACGTTGTTATGAACATGTTCATTCGCGACTGCGTGAAAATAACTGGTCCGATATTGTCAACTGGTTGCTGTTGTGAATCTGAATTTTGTTTTGAACTTGGTTGAGACCACAGGTTGAGAAGGAAGAGTATTGGGTCTTGATTTTGAAAAAGTTTAATTTCGCCCACGACACAAGAAATACGCATACAAATAAAATGAATAACAATAGCATGGCTCACGTAATCGTTCTGGATTCCTTGAATCAAGATATTTTTGTTTGCGGTTTGTGCAAATCCGTCTTCAACTCCTTGGATTTTTTTCTTTGCCATAAAAGATCACAGTGTACACCAATTATAGAAGAAATCAAAGAGTCAAGTAGTCTTCCTGTGCCCTTAGACAGCCCCGCTACATCTTCGAAGAACAGAATAGTTACACAGCAGCAAGATGTAAAAGAATCGCTATGTGAATCTTCTACCGCTTTACAATGCACTCATTGTGGAAGAACCTGTAAAAGTATTAAATCTCTGAAGGTTCATGTAAAATCTCATGAAATAAAGCCATACCAGTGTCTCGTATGCGGCCGATGCTTCAACCAGAACTCACATCTTCAGCGTCATATTCTATCTCATAAAGTTTGGCCAGACAGCCTCAGTGAAACAACTGCCAAGTCATCGGATGACGAGCTTTTGAGCTACTCATGTCCATACTGTAAAATAGTATTTTCAAGCTACCACATTTTCCGGTCTCACTTGAAAAATCATGAAGCAATGAAAAAGTACAAATGCATTCAGGGTGACTGTATATATTTCTTTGAAACGGTTGACAGTCTGTTGCACCATGTGTGTGCTGACCATGTCACTCCTGTCTACTCCTGTTACATTTGCAAGAAACCATATATCTCACTGGAGAGTATAGCTACACATCAGCTCGGCCACAGTAACTATTCAACAGATATTATGCCAGTGGAGCAGTACAAATGTATGCAATGTGATGCAGTGTTCAAGAAACCAGAGAAGCTCTCTCTCCACATGCTGACAGAGAATCATAAAAAGATATGCATTCATTGCAACAAGACATTTGCAAGTGACAAAAGGCTGCGGCTACATTTACAAACTCATAGGAAAGTTAAGCCATATCAATGTAATGTTTGCAACAGCAGTTTTCACATGAAGAAATACTTGACTAGCCACATGCTGAAACATGGAAGCAAGGAGTTCAAATGTATTGTTTGTAAAAGGATGTTTATGAGACGTGATCTATTACAGAGACATATGAAACTGCATCAAAGTAGTAAGTTGTATAAATGCCCTTACAAAGAGACATTAGGGTGTACGAAAGAGTTTACACGACAGGATAAACTCAAGTTACATGTAAAAAGTCATACTGAGGAAATAAATGTTGATGTGAGAAATCAGTCCAACACTTGTAACACTAATGAGTGTAACGGATAACAGTTTTATGCTACTAGCTGTTTATTTAGCTGCGAGATTTCTAGAAGGTATATAGCCAATTTTATGCAAAATTAATAAAACTAACCACTTTAACAAAGTGGTTATGTATTTAATTATTCAAAATAGTATTTAAGCATGTGCCATCTTAATATTAATAAATAAATAAATAAATATTCCGGGACATTGCACACAGCGCCATCTAGCCCCACACTAAGCAAACACTTGTGTCGTGGGTACTAGATAATAATATTCTTCCACCAATCATGCTAACTGACTAATACCAAAATGAACATACCTACTACTACAATTTTTTTCTCAGTCACCTGCCAACTTGTTACATTTATATGGCTTCCCCTGTCAACTTTATTAAATTAACAACAGATTCTCCACACTTGCACTCCATACTGTGTCACATACACTTCTGCGTGTTATTCAGTTAAAATGAAGTTCAGTGCTATATTGTTCATCGTTTGTGTTTCAACACTAATTTTTATAACAGATGTGAGTTAAATGCTTTAACTGTGTTCGACTATTAATGTGCAAACACCAAGAGATATATTTGCTACTGTAATACAAAACTATTTTATTACATCCTTAATTAATATGATAAATATCATGGATGAATACCAAATATGCATTAATTAATAGTTTAAATTTAATAATTTAAAACCTTAGTTGTTATACCTAAGGTCATGTTAAATTCATTAAACATGTACATATGTATATCATTATGTAATTTACAATGTTATTGAGTAAGTATTAATAATCTAATTAAATCATTACAGGCGCGGCAGTTTCGTGTCACAGATCAGGTTTATTTTGACATACAAAGAGAGGACAAAGCCCTGGGCCGGGTTGTGATTGGCCTGTTTGGAGACCTAGCACCTAAAGCTGTGAAGAACTTTAAAGTTCTTGCTACCAAGGGAATACAAGGGAAGTCTTATAAAGGGACAGGTTTCACTCGTATTATCAAAAGGTTTATGGTGCAAGGTAAGTTCTTATCTACCTATTTAAGAATGTTTCTGAAAAATGGTCTGTATATTTATAAAAAATATATATAGATATAACTACAATATTTCAAATTTAATATCATACTTTATTATTGTCACCATTCATAGAGGTAATTGCACATTTATTATAATTCTCAAGGTTTTATGTCAATTATATTTCTAACATAAAAGAAATATAAATGCCAAATTGGTTTTTGGTTTGTTTAAGTTTTTATAATGAATTTGTGCAGTTTTTAGTCAGCTCTAAGTGATCATTTTAAATTCTTGGCTCATGTTTTTAACTCCAGGAGGTGATGTGGTGTCCAACGATGGAAGCGGATCCATCAGCATATATGGAGAAACATTTGAGGACGAGAACTTGGACACTGAACATACTGGCGCGGGATTTGTATCTATGGCGAATAAGGGTAGGTAGCGTTTTATTTCTGCATTCTTCACTTCAGTTCAGTTCTGTATAGCTTTAATGCACACCAGATAAAAAATGAAGTAGGTACATTATAAAAGGACTTAAACAATGAAGTGGCCTTATCACCTAAAATGATACTTACACATACATTTTTGTTTTATTTACATATTATCAAGTAATTGTAAACTGATGCAGGAATGAGAAACAAACTATCGTAATTACTAATCCAATTCTGTACTTATCCTGTAACAATTGATTGATTGATTATTCCCCTATTTGTATGAAGATATATATGATCGATTTGAATTAAACTTTGTTTTATATTTTACAGGAAGTAACACAAATGGCTGTCAGTTCTTAATTACAACAACTGGAACCCCTTGGTTGGACAATCTGCATACAGTTATAGGCAAGGTATCAATAATATTACACAAAATATAACATTTTGTTAAACATATAACCATATATGTCTACTTTGTGCTTACTATGACAGTGTGGGTTTCTGAGAACTATTTCGAAGCCCTAACAGTATGAGGAAGATATGACCAATAAATTGGTTCAGTTATTTGAGCTTGAGGAAGAATCCTGTCATACACACACTCACTATGGTATGATGATTCCTACACACACATTTTATACACCTAACGTTTAAAAGCGAGTGTGGCTTAGCAGTTCCAGTGCCTGCTTTTCATCAATTCTGCTGGAGAGTCACGACCCTCAATCATGAGGAATACGACTCAAGTGAGACACCTAACGTTACTGCATGATAAGCCATCCTCCCCTTTTGCTCAGATATACTTAAGTGATTGTGTCCAGGTGGTGGAAGGGCAGAACATCATCCACATGGTGGAGCACACCCCCACGGACGTGGACGACCGGCCCACAGTGCCGGTGTACATCGCGGCCAGCGGCCTCGAGCCCACGCCCGCGCCCTTCTACATCTCCGATGATCCTTATGAGTAAGTTAATGCTTAATTTTCGCCTTTGTCACGTAGATTACCAATTATCAGTTTCGTAACTCCCCTATAAATAAATAATAATTTCTAGACATATCACTCAAAATAATACACAAAAATAATACGGAAAACAAAATAATAATATTTCACGGAAAATATTTCAATTAATAAAGTAGTGCCCGGGCCTTTGAATCCTTTCTGAACACTATAGGTACTATAATTTATACCAGATCACGATGATCAGCTTCATCGTGTTGTGTGTTTGTACTGATGTATGTTTCTCCAAGGATTTCACTAAAATTTTAAGTGACGTCAAAGTGATTCTTTATAAGCTTTGCATAATATTACTTATGTTCCAACTGAGAAACAGCAAACGTTTCATCAAAATCGATCATGTAGATTTTGAGATATGTATATCTAGAAGCGGACAAGTACCGGTTACGCGTCGTGGGTTTAATTTTAATCAAATTGCTACTTGTATGAAACTACTTTTTTAATGTTTATTTCAATGTACCCACGACACAAGCGTTTGCTAAGTGTGGGGCTAGAGGGCGCTGTGTGCAATGTCCCGGAATATTTATTTTATTTGTTTAATGTATTCCAGTTTATGGGCGTGGATAAAGGCGTCGGCGGTACCTCTCACGATGTCCTTCTCTATCCTCGGCTTCTTCCACTGGATGATGGGCAAGCTGGAGATATCTTAAACGACAACTTGTGTAAAGACTTGTAATTTACTTGCATGGAATAAAGGTGAGTTGTTTATCATGTTGTTTTTTTTTATAATTACATATTATGATATATTAGTGCCCTTACTTTTTAGGATACATCAAGGATTTTTTATTTCATCCCTCTCTATATATTATTTCCATGGGATACATAGAATGTTTGACTTTGTTAAAGTATTTTTTTTTATACTAAAAGTGGCTTGAACCATACAGAAATTTGCTTAATCTTAGTCTATGGATGTAAATGGAAATTGTGAAAATATTATTGTGCAAATTCAAACAAATATTTATTAATCCTATATATTTAAGTAGGTCAAAATAAAATGTCAGAATTTTGGTGTTATCTAGTTATTTTAATCTTAAGAACGAACTTACAGATAAATAATGATATTTAAGATTGAGCTATGATTTAGAGTTTTTTTAGCGTCATATTTACATTTACAATGTCTAGAAAGAAATCTCTTTAAGAAACATGATCTTCGATACAATATAAATAGACATTTTAAAGGCTTGAATAATTTGCAAATCTCAAAGTAAATAATAGCGCAATTTGACTAGTTAGTGTTAATAAAGTTAAATATAGGTACACGAGGCTTTGATCAAAACAAAAGGCTTAGAGAAAAGCTTAGATAAAGTTCGTCGATCATTTGTTGAAAATGAAACCTCACAAAATCTTTCCTTACGACATATCGAGGTCTAAACTTATGAAGTTTGAGTTGAAATAAATTATGTTTAGAACTATAAGATCGCGATGATCGCCGCTACAGCTAATAATATTGGAGCTATGGTTAGAGATGCAGCCGCATCTGGCGCAGATCTGAACGTGGCTCCACCTGAAAACGATGCATTTTTAGTAAGTATGTACATATTTTGGCTGTACTTTGTTTATTTCATGACTTTTAATTTTTACAAATTAAAATTAATTTAATAAAAATTATTGTAACTCATTATATTCTTAATTATAATCTGCATCTTGATTTGATTTAAATTACAATTTTAATTATCTAAATATGATATAATTTATTGTTACTAACGCCATTAGTACGATCTTGAATTAGACTTGGGTACAGTACCGTAATGTTTTTTAAACTTATCAATGGCCTCATAATATGTCAAAGATATGCAAGTGTAGGTAAATATGTTATTTTGTATTTTGTAGGCAAGGTTCCTTTTTTGTGAGTGTCTGTCATCCAATACATGTACATACCTTCAAAAAAACAACATTATAGGTAATGTTGGTGATAGTTTTGTTTGACTACTGATCACTGAGAATGTGAGTTACCTTGGCTCCTGGCAGTCCTGTCGTCTGCCCGCTGTAGGGCGGCGGCGCCGCAAGCCTTGGAGCAGGAGTCCCACAGGCGGCACACGTCGCACGCCGTGCTCGCCACCGGCTGGAAGAACTGGCGGGCGCGGTGACCTGCCAACATAGAGGGACTATAAAGTATGAAGGAGCATACAATGCAAGAATAAAGTGGCCAAGTGCGTGTCGGACTCGTACATGAAGGGTTCCGTACAAGCCAGTAAAGATAGCATTTTTTATGAAATTGCTCATTTTACCCTTGTTTACACATACTTTGTATGAATATGTCAATCTAGACAATTAACTTTCTTCTCCTTATTGGAATCTTAACCGTAGGAACTTTTTAACACTTTTCACACTCTGCATGATATTATGATAGGTTTAAAAGTATAGCAGTTTGCTCACTGCAGTCATAAAGGTCTTCTAAGCTCAGCCCGATTGTTGACATGCCGTGGATAGGATAGGGCTCTAAGAAGTTAAAATTCTTAAAATGTTTCTACTTACTGGAGTCATAAAGGTCCTCTAGCGTAGCCCAGCCGGGTCGTTGTCTTGCCGTGGGCAGGGCTCTGGGTGCTGCTAACGTAGCACACCTCTCGCCCCTTGCAGCCCGGACCCACGCCACCACGCGCGCGCCTCCGCGCTGCAGACGCGCTGATACTACGTGACGCACCGCCTGGGTAGAAGGAACAATTTATTAATCTACTAGATTATTGAAGTCAGTTGAGCTCATCCTTTGGGTAAGGGTTTGCCTTAAGGCCATGGCTTTTTATAGGAGCTGGACGTAAGACCTTATATATTTCTAGACTAGACATATTTTTAAAACAGGAGGACGCGAACAATTTCTTTATTTCTTGACATATTTTTAAATCAGGAGAGTTTATTAAACTTAGGTACTCGTTAAATGGATTAAATAATAAACTTACTGTGAGCTCAGTGAGAGTGTTGATATCAGCCAAGTAACCCGACGGCAGCTGGACTGTTAGGAGCACTAAACCACTTTCAGTCTCGTTTCCAAGCGCCACATAACTGAAACAAAATATAATTCGCAATTCGGTAAACAACATAAAAAAATCTGCAACTTGAACTTGAAAGGCTACGAAATGTTTTCTGAAGATTAACAACTGACGCCATTTTATGCGCATTATGGAGAGATACGAAATAAAACTGGACCTGAACGGGCTTATCCAGCTAATCTTGACACTTTTCAGTTATTTAACACAATAGCAGCTCGATTCATCTCTTAGAGTATCAAATTCAAATACTAACCCGTAACAGATAGAAAGCTGGAGCCTGTCCCTGGTGGAGACCTGGTCGACCCTGGGGTCCAGCGTGTACCGCGGCCAGGGTGCCGTCACGTTGGTGCTGCCCTGCGCGCGGAGCCCCACCAGCGCCACTCCTCGACCTTCCGTCACTACGCTCGCTGAGCGACTGTTACGCACCTGGAACAAGTGTATGAATGGTAAGTGGATGAATAATTATATTAAAAATTACACAACTGAAAACCAACTTAACCGAGTTTTACCATTATTTAATATAATATCATTATGATTGACCGCAACTAAGTAGTTGATTACTGATGTTTTTTTTTGATGATAATTTCAAAATAGTTTGAATCTGATTTGGAAGTCCAATACAGAATTACAGACCCATATAAACTGAAACTGATGATGAACAAAGCTGAACAGTGATAGAATGTTGGAAATATAACTTGGTAAAAAGGATACAAATCAGTTTGTAAAGACATAGAAAGACTTACAGATTGAGTGTGAATAATCAGAGCGTTGTTTTCTCCAATCTGGAACTGTCTCGTTTCTTCTGAACCCGTCACGTTGAATGATACACGCAGTTTTGTAGAGGTTCTTATTGTTTCCGCAAATTGAGCCAAAGCATCCACCTAAGGTAAAATAGAAATAGAAAAAACTTTATTTAGACATACGCAAAAATAAGCACAAATTACAAGTTGATTAATACTGAGTAGTGTGCCCTAAAGGCACAACACGGTGGCACGGGCCAAATAAAGAGTTAGCATCAAGAATAGCTTTATTTCATTGTATTCTGCTAAAGTCATCAAAGACAAAGGCATCTGTTGAGATCGGTGTTTTATTATACTTAGGTATATAAAAATTTATTACGACTTACTGGAATAGTTATATCAGTTACCTACATTTATAAAACACTAAAAAGACCATAGTCTTAACACCTTACTTACCACATCTGGGTCGGGATCTACCGGTTTGTAAGCCTCCAGCAGGTATTTAACAACAGGCACGGCCTCGTCCACCAGTCTCGCGGCCAGCATCCCTCGCAGGGCCCAGGCGGCCGTGGTGGCTTCCAGGCTGTTGCCCTTCAACCACGGGTTGCGCCACTCGGAGCCAGATAGGCGGCGAGGCCAGAACAATGTGGAACCTGGAAACAACCCCAAAACAAAAAAAAAAATTACGAGAAAACTTGTCACTCGATAACGTCGATGGAAACTTTGGAATACACTACCGGAAGCAAATTGTAGTACTGGTAATACTGCGAACTATAATCCAGAAATCTTTAAATGTATAGTTGGGTAATAGCAAAGCTCGTTACACTCAGGCTGTAGCATTGTTTAACATCAGATAGGCTGTAGGAAAACGCGAACCTGTTCCACGTAAAAAAAGGAGTGCTGTATATTTACCAGATGTATTAGCATATTTGTCCATCATCTGCAATGCGAGCGAAGACTGCGAGTTCTTAGCAGTAGCCAGCGCGCCGCTGATAACAGCCAGTGTGTAAGCATCCAGGTTCGGAGACAGGTCTTTGGTGATGAACTCTTGAGCACGAAGGATGTTGTCTTTGTAAAGAGTGTCGCTTCCCTGTGAAGGTATAAGTATGGTAAATCAACAACGTACGAAGAAGTTACCGAAAATAACATAGGTACAACCTATATATTAAAATTATTATCGAGTACCAGATAATGATAACGACCAACAACCATCTCTTATTATCCTAACGGCTGAAGAAAAAAATGAAAATCTTCGCTCTCAAACGAATGAGACATTTGATAAGTACCTTCGTTTGCACAAGAGCGACTAGAGCATACGCAGCTAGTGGCAGCGGCGACTGCGCTCGAGGATCATTCCGGGCACTCCCAAGTGATGGCGGGCTCCATCCTCCGTCAGCGCGCTGCATCTTCGCAAGCCAAGCTGCAGCACTTGTACTGGCGATGGGAGATACTTCTACGTAGCGAGCGCAACGAGATAGCCAGCGTAGAGCTACTGATGTCATCCTGGAAAATAACACAATTCATCCTTAGTCTCAATTGTATGAGTGGTAGGATTTCTAAATCAACAAGTAGTAGGTAAGTAGGTACAATATCAAAACAGATTTTTTAATGACTAGAAACTTACCACACGTCTCCTTCAGATTCCTCGTCAGTATCGGGCGCAAATGATCCGTCACCTCGACGATAAGCCATCAAACGTTGGAAACCTAGAGCAGCCAGTGCCCTAGCTTCCTTGGATATGGCTGCGTCTTCTTGATTAGTGGCCTTAAACGGGAGTAAAGATAATATGTAATTAGGGTTTCATACTTATGCACTTTCAATAAAAAAACTGTTTGATGATCATATCTTTGGTAAACGAAAAGGGAAAAACATTATAAAACTACGTCTTACCTGCAAATAATCCAGCAACACACATCCAGAAGCCAGTGGCCTCACAGCATGAGGCGGGTCCCCAGCTGCCGCAGGTGGCAGTCTAGCTGCGTACATAGCGCTAGCGAGCAGGTCCCCTGTGGCGCGCAGGGATATGGGACCAGGCTTGATACCAGCAGGCGGAATCAAGGTCACGTTAGCGCGAGCAACGCTGCGGCGGGCGTCTAGAAGGTTCCATGTGAATAGATCCTCTTCATAGCCGTCCTAAAACCAAAGAGATAAATTATTATCAATGTAATCTAGCGGGAGATCTGTGTAATAAATATTTGCGTTTTTACTTCATCCATATTAGAAATAAAAAATTACCTTGACATCTATTGTTCTAAATAGTGAGTCAGAGACTCCATTGCCGCTTGCTTCCACGATCACTGAAGCTTCTCCAGCACGAACTACTGTCACCAGGAAAGCAGTACTAGCGGATCCTTTAGCGGGAATGGTCACACGTTCCCGGCGGAATGTTTCGATTTCTGGAACAAAATTATTGTTTAAAGATTTTCTTAGGTATTCTTCTTCTCTATTTTCTTAGTAGGTAAGTACTTCATTACTTAATTTACCTAAAATATGTATGAAGGAACTTACTTTTAGCGGAATCCAAGTTATTGTCCAAAGGTTCGAATTCGAAATACTGGTCGTTGTTATAGAAAGTGACTTCAACAGACGTATCCACTGACAAACTGTTCTTCAATATCACAATGGCAGCTAGCGTCTCTCCTTTTTGTAACGTAGCTGGTAGTTCCGCGCTGATAGATAGAGGGACAGTAGTTGTGAATTTTGTGGGTGTAGCGATGCCGAGACCTTGAGTCGGATGTATTGCGAAAGCGCCAACAGTCAGTTCTGACGGTGATGTAGGAGTCCACCTCTCTTTTGTGCCTTTACCGTTGTTTCTAGAAGATAAAAATATAGAAGCGTGTTAAAAATATTAAGACTATGGTACATAAATCTACGTATTGAGATTGTTAGTGATTCTTATACATAAATGTTCTGTGGTTTATAGGGTGTAGGTATAGGAAGCTTATTTAATAAAACGTATGAACTTACTCGATGGTAAAGTTGGAGAGCATCCAAGTGGGTTGTGGTGCGACAGTCAGGTAGTATCTGGGAGAGGGTGGAGGCGGCAGCCGGCTGAAGGCATATGGGCCAGCCAGAGGTGGCCTGGTTCCAGTTTCCACTGATTCTGAAGACTGTCCACCTAGAAGATAAACTTTTTATTAAAAGAGTTTTTTTTATTTTTTACATTTCACATTACGTTTATTTGGTTTATGTTGGCTTCATTATAAATTTTTATTTAGGTAAATTTTGTTTCTTACCTTCGGCGTTTTTTATTACTACTCCGTCTGTTAGGATTACTACTCCGGCGTTCTGGAAAGGAAAATACATAAACGTTAGTTTGTTCGCGCCTTGCCATACTACTGACTTGAAAGTCTACTGTATGTTAATGAATGGTCTTACTTTGAAGACGTCCGGTACTGCGTAGCCGCCCAAGTCGATGCCCATGTCAGGCAAATGAGCTTCGTTCTTGAACATGGAATGCATCAGTCCGCTGAAACTTTCCACTTCTCGTTCGATCTGGAAAGTTACGTGTGTTATTGAATTAAACGTACAAGGTATATTTTGAATAAATTTTGAGTTCAGATAATACACTTTTTTAAAAGGCAAAAAGAAAAAAAGAATCGTAACAATAGTTAGATGGAATTTGTGTATTTTTTTCTATACTAGCGATCCTAGCGACAAACTGGTAAGGTTTGGAAATTATGAAGACATTTGGACCTCAACTCAACAGTTGTACCTACACTAGCCCTTCCAGATCACACGCGATAGCCCCCATTGTCCAGACATATGTGAACTATTTATTTTATAAAATCTATGTTCACAACACACTTGAATAATAAACGATATTCTGATTCTAATTCAACTTTAGATCGTATCGTAATTTTAAAATAATATGTTATCTTACCGTATGCATATCAAGTCCGCTCCCCAGTCCATCAGCACCCGCTAATCCTGCCGCGATGGCATTGGTATCTTCACCAAGAACTGCTACCACAGAGCCGGCCTCTCCCGTCACTCGGAGCTCCACGAGGCTGTTGGGCTTCGGACTCGGCCCTGAAGTTGCTACTGGAGCTAAGTTTATCTGGAAATGGACGGAGATTTTGTGAAAAAATGCTCGTATGTGTATTTGCTGTTAGTAGTGGCTACACACGGCCTCCCCGCGTTATCTATAACGTTACTATCTATCTACCATATGACGTAAAATATAAGCAAAAATGCATGAATAGACAGTAGACAAAATACCAGGCAAATGAGTTCGAAAACTTTTAAAGCTGCATTCTCCTGGTATTTTTAAAACTTTCAATGTATAAATTACCAATAAGGTACTTATTTTATCAATAATCTTTTATGATGAAAAGTTATCTAAGGTATTTTACCTTATTCTGCAGCAGATTGTGGTTTGGCGCGTAAATCGCCGACGCTAGCAATGTGTTCCGAGCAGCATCCAGTGTTGGGTACCACGCCAGCAGCACGCAGCCAGGCGCCATGCGAGGGGTCACGGCTACTGTGATGTCCACGCTGCGGCGGGCTGGACTTAGCTGGAAGATATGTAACGGATAAATATAAATGTTCTGTTAGGTACCTGATGTTCTAACATATACAACTGTATCTAAAATAATGTTCTAGTAAATATGTAATAAATTACCATAAAGAGAAAACATGTTAAGGAGTTCGAAACTAATGAGATTGCTTTAGTATATACCTAGGCCTACGACTATGTATGTAGTATTCAGCTGTTCGAGCGTCCAGACAGATACAAACATTTGGTTTTATAATATGTATTAGTTACCGTCATTTCATAGTAAATTGAAAATGCCTTACTTCCAAAGTCTTTGCAAACAGTATATCTCCCCTCCCTATGACGACATAGTGCACCAGGTCCATGGCCTCCGTGGCGGTGATCCTGGCGCGCATCTCGTCTCCGCTGGAGGCTGCTGTCAGCATCTCCACGGTAAGGAACTGGCCGTTGGAGTACTCGCTGCGTTGCACGTTCACCACGCGCTCCGTCACTTCTTTGTATTTTATCTGAAAGGGGTGTTGAAATTCTGGTTAGTCTCTGACAATCTGCGAACCGAGGTGGTATTAAGTTGTGTGTAAAGTTGGAAATATGTAATAATTTTTAATATGTTATGTTTCTCTTATAAATTATTATTGGTTGGAAGGTAATTCATAATAACTACAGTACATAAGCTTTGTCCATAAGTATATATGTTATTTTGTATATATCAGTGTGTACCTAATATGTATTAATAAGTGTAGCCAGCTCTTATATAATATATTTTTATTAATTTTATTTCATTCCACTACCAGTATGTCTAATTTAAAATTTTGTTCCTCTTTGTATACGTCTTTGTTTGTTTGCCTGCTTTCTTGTACGTGCGTGACGTCACAGCCAGCCCCAACGGAAGACCAGCGCTGGTTGCTTCCACACAACCAGCATTATGCTGAGTTGGGGCTATGTGTTGTGGCAGATTTTTATGTTTGTTTATTATGTTTTTACTCCTGTGTGTTCTTATGTTAAATCTGTCACAATAAATGTTTTCTTCTTTCTTCTTCTTTCTTACTCATATTAGTTCGAAAATTGTAAATGTATTTTTTATTATTTTGTCGAATTTAATACAGGCAGCTTAAGTTATCTTCAAAAAACCAGTAGTACCTATTGTTACTTACCACTAGATTAAGTGTAGAGTTGACATGAGCTCTATCAGGTACCAGGGTGTATGTAGCGAGCCCTTTCTTCAAGGCGAGCGTGGTCACGTTTACGGGCGCTCCGTCGTCCCACAGTCGATCCACGGTCACTTCGCCAGACTCTTCCATGATTTTACCAGAGGAGTCTACTACTTCGATCTGAAAATAAAAAGGATATGGTATGAAAACTGAATTATGTATATTTTAGAGTGTGACTTTCTTACAAGTCTAACACATTTTATAGTAAAACACCTTTTCTTTTTTCTAGCAAATTTTACGAAAACATTATATTATTGCTAGTAGATGGCCGCCGGCTTTGTTCGTGATTTTACTAGATAAAAATATCCTTTTTTCATCCTTTACTCCCACACCACTATACCAAAAATCATAATGGTCTGTTACGGCGCGGCGCGTGTAAATGGAACAAACCAACGAACATTTTCGCTTTCATGCAATAACATGTTTTTAAAACAAATTAAAACTAGATCAATTTATATAAAACGAATTTTTAACGAAGTTCCTTGGCATGTCTACTAGATAAAGTTAGATCTGAGTCACCGTAATAAATCTAGTGTAGATATCATGATAGATTATTCAGTCACGTCCGTTCATTAAATTACGAGCAATGATTGTTTTACGATACCATTGTTTCCAATACAAATTACTACCGAGACATTGAACTAAACGGATCACCGTAACTTTATGGGTGTTGCAACTTGTTTCAAATTACGATAGAGCCTAAGAATAATTGAGACTGTAGAATTGTAATTTGGGCTGTTGTTTTTGTTTTCTTGCGTTACTAATTCACATGCCATAGGAAGCCGGAAAGTCATAAGACGTGTCCATCTAAGTCAAGTTACGAGTATAATCGAGCTGGGCATCGATTAGGGCACAAACATACAAATATTTATCTTTTTAACAGAGTAAAAAACTTACCTGGACATTGAAAGGCAAAGTTGGTTTAAAGTTACTAGGCGCTGTAACCTTCAACCTGTAAGGCGTTCTCAAGAGCAGAATTCTCGAAGAAACATTCTGCCTTATCAGCGTATCCTTTTCTTCTAATACTGCTTCCACAACCAAGGGTCTTGCAGCGTCTTCTGCTAGATCCAGGTCTGTTTTGAGGTCGAAGGTAATCTCAGCCTGGCCATCGATGTCCACGACCTTCCGAGCTGGGTTGGACACCACAGGCTGCAGGAGACCAGAGAAGAAGACCGCGTACGAAGATATGGTCAGCTCGCCGCGGACGGGTAAGCCGTTGAAATGTCTGTGAATATGGATATAAAATTTGTTTTCTGTATTTTTAAGGTCGAATTGTAACATCGGTTTTTTTATTTTTCTATATAAGTGGTAGTTAAATATGCAATTGAGCCATTCGAGTAGGTACCTACATTTATACCGACCAATCTTTCAATATTTTATACCTTGGTTAGTTTTTTGAATGCTTTTTACTTGCTTTGTGTCTCTTGTATAAAATATTACAATATCTAATCTATTGGTACGTATGAGTTTGCTTAGCTCTAACAAAAAACTTATTTATAAATCGTTGTCTCGTTTTGCGAAGTCATGATTGTTCCCAACGCATTAATCTCTCATACAATCAATATTTTTTCTAGATTACGCAGTAGACGGCAGACACAAAATAACAACTGACAGGGCTTTGACTACGCCCACAAAGTCTTGTTTTTGCGCAACGCGTAATTACATTCCATCGGAATCAAATAATGAGTTTTCTTCGGTAAAAATAAGCTTTCCCGCGGAAAATTATTCTTTCGCAGAGGCGATGAGAAAATTATAATAATGATGTTGACGATTGGCGATTTCTGCCGATTGTGTTGGACTTTTAATATTTATGAGGCTATTCTACGTATTCATTTCATGGAATCATTTAACTCATGGTTTTGCAATCGAGAGTTTTCATTCATATGGGAGTCGATATAGATATGATAATGGTGTTTGGTTTTTCACGTGATTTCTTGAGAGATTTATTTAACTCAATGGCAAGAAAAATAGAGACGTCACGTAACATGTGATTTATTTCTTCAGATAATGATTTATCTGACTCAATTCTTCGTTATTGTGTGAGTACGAGCAATAAAAGTTTCATAAATCTTTCTCTCATTTCCGCTGAACACGCGCCTCAATGATATCATTTTACTTTATTATTCTGCTTTATTGCGCTTTTTGTTGATGACGACTATTTTATTGCCTATTATGGGGCTGGTTTCATAAAACTTTCTCACTCCATTAAACTGCGATGTAAAGTTTCTGAGCAGAATCGAGTAATTAGAAGATCACAGATTTGTCTTTTTCATTCGTCTTTACCCTACTACGGGTAAGGAAAAAGGAGGGTTATGATTTTGACTGTTATTTATCTATGCTTAGAAGTGTAAAAGTAAGAATGAGATTATAAAATGTTTCTCTTTCTCTTTGGACAAATACTGATCTAATAATCACTTTTACATATAAGACAGTAAATCCTCACTTTGCCGTAACATTGATGTTGAACCGTCCATCTTTGAAGAGTATTTCCTTCGGCATGTCTATCGTCATTTGGAACTTGGGCAACACATAATCTGCGACCAGAATCTTTTTGGAGTATGTCTGCCCACGCGCTTCCACCTGAGAAGCAAACAGAACCAATAGTTATACAATAGTGAGGTCATTTATAGTGGGTGGCTATATACAGGTATAATAGATCTATGCAGACATTCGAGGTTAGTTTGTTTCCGTGCGCAATTAATGTTTTTTGTTTGATTTGAAACTATGTAGGTAGTTAATTTAGCCCCTTATTTGAATATACTGTACATGTGAAAAATAGAAGTAGGTATAGCGTAGTATTCGTACACTCATACGTACCTATTTAGATTACAATAATATAAATATATAGGTATGTAGCATTTATACATTTCTTTCGATTATTGCAACTTTCTGGTTATGCCCACATGCTAGTTCTTTGTAATAGAGACATTTGGTATATCATAAATTCTGTCGCTCGCCACTGACAACGAACAATCTAAGAAGTTGTCTTATCGTATGCCAATCTTTATGAACATATTCTCAGGGAAGTGTAACAAAAAGCTTGGCTAAACCGCTATTGTAGTTATCAGTTCAGATGTACAAAAAATATGAAATAAAAAATATAATAGTTAAGGTCTGTTTTGTACCTACACATCAATAGTAGACAATGTTTTAAACAAACTCCATCCAAACAATACATTCATTTATTCAATTCACGATTCAGCTATTCTGAAAATGTCTTTTTCATTTTAAATTACAAACATCGAAGTTAAGTAAGTTCGTTATTCGTATGAGAGAGGCCAACTCTGGTGTCAGAGCTTTTAAGCCGCCCTGGAGGCCTCTGATATGGCTTACGAATCATGACTGCCGTACTTTTGTCATACAGCATCTTAAATTAAAATAAAGGCATTTTCTAATTTAATTTCACTCTTCTTCTTATCGAATGAGAGTAGCCAACTCTGGTGTCGATAGTTTATCAAGTCGCTTTAAGGGCCTCTAACATGGCTTTACGTCTGCCGTACTAGACAAACAGCCAAATTAACTCTGCCAGCCAATTCTATGTTAGTCAAAGAAGTACATTACTTGAATAGTCCATTCTCCCAGAGCTGGTTCGTCAGCCAGGACCAGTTCTTCAGTGACGAGACCTCTGTCTAGTGCCGCGCCCGCCCACTGCCGCACGGGAGACCCGCGGGCGTCCAGCACTGACACATCTACTCCACCAGACAGCGGCAGGAGGTACCTGAGAGTAAGGAAGTTTCATTAATATCGATAAAGGGAAGGTCTGTACCCAGCTGTGAGACGAGAGTTGATAATGATGATGATCAGAAACACGTTCCGGTTTTTTTAGATTTTTGTCTGTTTATCTGTATAATTGAGTGCGTATCACGTTAAAAAAATGCATAGGAGTAAGTATATGACATAGGCTAGTTTCTAGTCGTACAACGTGAGCGAAGTCACAGGCATCGACTAGTATACAAATATAAAAGAAATAGTTGAAAGAATCGTGCTTGAGATCTAAGGGCTTAAATTGTGTGAATAACAGTGACCGTTACTGTGTGCTTGATAAAGTTTTATAGCTGACCCACTTAGTCCGAAGAATGCCCAATGCCAGAAAGGTGCTTTAGACAGTATTGTAACAGTACCTGTCTAATTGGAACTGTCACCTAATCTCTGCATTTCGTGCCTTTCCCACGGACTCAGTAGCCGAGAGGTGCGTAACGTGAATCGTCTATGCTGAGTTGCAGTGGGGTGAACGACCACCTCATAATCACACGTAATCTCACGCGCACGAACTCGAATCGTACCGGTGATGGTAACGAAATCGAAAGTGTCTTTAGACTACTGGTACCTACAGAGAGCGAGCAGTTAAAGCAGTTGTCGCGACATTTTCCTCAACGCTGAGGCAATCAGACCGAAGGATGCGTTGCCTAGTTTAGTCAAAGGCTTTTAATCTTAGATTAGTCATAACGACATGTCAACTACGAGTATGCTATAATGACTCAACGGTTGGGAGTTGTGAGCAATGTACTTTTCCATGAAAACAAGCTTTGAACGAAGTCATAGATTGGCAATTACTTAGGATTAGTAAATGCATGTATCGTTAGACCAACTGCTCAACCATTATCTGTGTATAAGACTGTGATCTGTGTATACGGCTAACGAAACGACCCTGAAGTGGAATATTTGCTTGTATACCTAATAGAAATTAGACAAGTGTTTTTTTAATATTAACTCAGCTACGTTACTGAGTAAACTGATCCCTGAATTAATTATAGAAAGTTTATCAGTTGGTATGAAAACAAGAGCGGCGCCAGCAAATTATCTTCTTTATTCCGAGTAAGCAAGAAAGTCTTCTTACTTTAACTATCGAGAGTTTTATAACAGGACCTACCTATTACCTATTTATTGACATTTTAATGTACATATTTGCACACCGTATGGGTAAGAACGTAGCGCTCTGTAATACCTGTTACCATCTTTATGTATCCTATGTTCTGTAAATAAATGTTTTGAATTTTAATTTACCTATGTAAGAAAATAATACTTTAATAGTTTTCTTTTAACTTTAACTTACTTGTCCAAAGCGATGACTCTGAAGTGCACGGTGTCGCTGGGCTGGTAGACCCGCTTGTCTGTCTGCACGAAGATGCAGAAGCTCCTCGGTTGGTAGGCGAGTGGTGCTGATGACGAGAACAGAGGACCCGAGGTGGAGCGAGCCACTAGCGCGTACTGGCCCGGCCCTGGGTCACCGATCTGGAAATATTAGCATTGTTAAGGGACAACTAAGAATTAGAATAAAAAAACAGATTAGGGTCCCATGTTCCTATAATATGACGCCTTTTGAGTTATTTTCGCTGAGTACCTATCAAAACTTGGCTCTCTTTTGTATGAAACTCCTTGTCGTAAAGAGAAAAAAGACTACAGACACTAGAGTACTATTTCTTAACCACAGGGACCTATCCGCAGAAAAACTGCTTGTCTATATACAGATTAGACAGCATCATTGTGGCTAAGCTTTCTCGTAAAAATTTTATACTTATCTGCAATTTCCCGCAATATTTGCGCACCGCAGTCATATTTATGCGGTTTGCATTTATTAGATCCATTTGAGAATCAGGTTATGGGCGCAAGCTTTCTAGACAAATTGTTTATCTTCGCTCCCATAACTTGGTGCTTTCTTTTCACAAACATCGAATATTTTGTAATTGTGTTATATTGTGGCTCCAAAAGTAAAATGACTATACACCTACTATTTTTTTTATTTTATATAAGTACCTACCTTCCCCTGAATTTACTGTTGTTTGCGAGTAGCTTTTCTTATTAAGTAGGTACCTACTTTTGATAAAAATTATACCCGTGCAGGCAGTTAGCAATAACGTTCTGAAAATAATGCACTATAATGCCTTCTTACTGCCTTTTACTCTGTTTCTCTCAACCCACTTTACTATTTATAATCCTTATTGATTGTCACAATATCGTCTCAAATAATGTAGCAAACGGTATTTTGGAAAAAAATGTACTGTAATTTGTAATGTACCTCAAGTTCTATAATTCTGGAAGCAGCAGCCTGCACCTGCACCTCCCTGCCCTGGCTGAACTGCTCCCCATTGGCCTTCCTTCCTTCCACCGCCACGTAGAGCGTGTGCGCGCGGGAGCCCCCGGCCAGCGCCACGCGGTACGAACCGAATGGACGCAGGATCTTGGGACCCACCACTGATATACTGGGGAATGGTTTAGATGATTAATTTATTGTAAACGTTACAATACTTTTGTTTATAATATCAATATTACAAGTCACTAATAAAATAAGCAAGTTCGTGTGGTAACTCTTGTGTCGAGAGTTTCCAAACTGACTGATGTCTGTGACACACACACACACACACACACACACAGTGAAAACACTCCACATCTATACACTTCACAACAAATTCATATTATGTGGCTAGAATGCACTCTCATATAATACCTTGAAAAAATTACAAGCGCGTATTTAAATACTGCTTGCCACATAATTATCTCAGCCGCATCCCTAGAAATAGGAGAATTGCGTAAGCTGAAGTCACTTACTATATTTACATTACTTCCTACGGACCATACTGAAGTGGAAAACTCACTACTTAGCCTAAAAAACGATTCTTCATCGGGCTGGGATAACATTCCAACGATTTTCCTAAAACAATCAAGACACATTATAATACCCCCATTAGTTAAACTACTTAATATGTGTATTGAACAGGGTAAATTCCCTAAAGTCTTCAAAAAGGCAATCGTTCACCCGATTCACAAGGGAGGGGATAAGCGCCGTATCAATAACTATAGACCTATTTCTGTACTGCCAGCCTTGTCAAAAATTTTTGAAAAAATACTGAACACACGTCTTATGAGATATTTAAACAAATATAATATATTAGCCACTCAACAGTTCGGTTTTCGGGCTGGCAGATCAGATGAAGACGCGGTGATAGGACTAAGTACTTGTATTGCTGAATCCCTAGACAATCGTGAAAAATCTGTCGCAGTGTTTTTAGATCTGGCTAAAGCCTTTGATACGGTGCATATACCTCTCCTTTTGAATAAAATGGAGCAAATAGGGGTTAGAGGTAACTGCCTACATCTTTTTAGTCAGTACTTAACGGATCGAACTCAATTTGTTAAAATAGAAGATCACACAAGCGCAGAATCATATATATCTTATGGCGTGCCACAAGGATCAATACTCGGACCTAGTCTATTCCTTATTTATATCAATGATCTTTGTCTAAGTAAACTCCAAAATGCTCATATATACTCATATGCAGATGATACCTCAATCAAATTCAGTTCAAGGTCGTGGGAGGAAACATACAGATTAGCTAATTCAGGTCTCAACACCATTAAAGATTGGCTAGACGACAATCTGCTCAGTCTAAATGTAAGTAAAACTAAATACATAGCCTTCAACCTTCGTAAAACTAGCGCTGTGCCAAATAATCTCACACTTAAGATACACAAATGCTCATCCCGCTCTAGCTCCTTATGCGATTGCCAAGAAATTGAGCGCGTCTCAGAAATTAAATATCTAGGTGTCATAATCGACCAACAAATGACTTGGCAGCCTCACATCAGAACTGTATCAAACAGAGTAAGAAAACTCATATGGATATTTAAAAAACTAAGGCACATCTCTGACTTTAAACTTCTAATCTCCATTTATCAAGCCCTATGTCAATCAATCATAACCTACTGTGTAACAGCGTGGGGAGGTTCTCATAAAACGTTCATGCTACTTGCAGAACGAGCTCAGCGCTCACTGCTAAAAGTGATGACATTTAAACCTTTCCGTTTTCCAACAATTGAATTGTTCTCTATAAGCAAGGTGTTATCAGTAAGACAACTATACATCTTAAAAACAATAACGTCACAACATATAAAAACTCCGTTTGACCCTGGTGACCCCCTACATACTCGTAGAAGAAACACAGATTTAAGTACCATAAAACCATCCAAAATATACAAAACTGCATTTATACATACCCAATATTGCTGCTTAGCACCTTACTTATACAAAAAAGCTAATCTAATACTAAACATTTACCCCCTAAACAAACATAATCTTAAAATAATTGTCACTAAATGGCTCCTTTCACTTAGCTATGACGACACCGAAAACATCTTTGTTATCCTGAAATAGTTTCACAATCAATAAATTATATTGACATATTCTTGTGACGTATAAAATGGCTTGTTTTATGTATAAATACATTATATATCTTATAAACTTACATGTAATTCATAGAAAAACTGACTCCCCGGCTTAGTTGTCTTAACGGCATTTCAGCGGACTCCATCATATTCGAATCACTAACTAATAAATACTAACATAATAGTACTATTTATAGAACATAAAAACGAATAATTTGTTATAGATCACTATTAGTAACTATTGCACAATAATATATTTATAAACGGTCATATTACTATACATTACTGCTACTGTATATTGTTATGTCACTGTGTATTTGTAAACTGTTTAAACCAATTAAATATTATATCCTAAAAATATTACTTCTATATACTGACTTGTAAAGGTTAATAATAACCACTATTACTAAGTACCTACTTAACGATTAATTTAATTATAAAATGTTATATGCATTTGTACTCTATTTTACTACTACTGTTTTTCTCTTATGTTACTATGTATTGGAAAACTGGAAAAACTTAAACCTGACGGGAAGACGTTGTCACCCGGGAAACAGAAACATCTCGTCCGGGTGACAACACACTGTTATAAGAAATTACTCTTGTTTTTATATGTTTTAATATAGTGAACCTAGATGTAAGTATTTTTGAACCCAATAAACGTTTTTGTATTGTATTGTATTGTATTGTACTGAACAAAAGACCAATGCTTAGGATTAGTTAATTTAGAATTAAATAAAATTAGATTATTTTTAAGATTAGTATGGTATCACTAACCACCAACTTTGCAATCAACTGTCAAAACTGCAACTCCAATACTTACATAATCTATGGAATGTTCAATGTTTCGTGCTTTTGTACAGTTGCTTTTATTTTTGTTTGTTTCCGTTTTTTTATAACTATTTAATATTATACTATCTATAGTGAGTGTAAATAAGTAAGTTGTGCTTGCCGCGGCAGGAGATACTGCGGCTTTGCATCACAGGATCCCAGGATACCTAGCGCATAGCCCAGTTATACCTACCTGGATTAGCCAAAAGAAACCAAAAACTCTCTATTTATGTAACTAGGTATGTACATAGACATTAAGTTCTTTATATGAATAAACGATTATTATGTCTTTGACATTGTTTAAAGATTGCAGTACTGTACTATGGCGGACAGCCAGGAGCTACATTTAACAAATCATGATTAATTTATTGTAAACAGTCTAAATTCTAGTTAAAAAAATGAGCTGAAATTAAAAATCCTCGAATACTGTTTAGATTATAGTGAGAATCTTACCTTATAACTGATGGGATGGTGATGATAAGACAGCAAATAACAATTTTGTGAAACATTTTTCTGAAATCAAAACAATAAATTATTAAAAACATGTCATATATTTTAATTTCTCTCAAAAGAAGAAAGTTGCCATATGGAAAATGAAAAAATAAACTTAAACACTCTTCGTTTTGTACGTTGGTATTGTTGATCGAAGTTTTGTACCTCTCGGACACGGGTTTCAAATAGTATTGAGTCAAGCATTGGAACACTCAAAGCGATTAGCTAGAAAATTCCTACTTCCTTATTTAATTATCTTATATATCACAAATCAGCGAATGCTAGTGTTTCAATGAAGGGAAGCTTACCAGCCTTCGTAATAGTCATGCTCTAAATAACACCTATTAAGTTTCGTAGGTACGCTGCAGTGAATTATTTAAACATAATATGCAAACGGCAAATTGAGTGAGAATTTCTACACGAGGGTCTTAAAGAATGGATTTAACAGGAAATGTGTTTTTCCTAGCAAGCATACTATTTTTCCTTTGCTGGTATCTATTAATACTATATCTACATAAAATAAGTACATACTTATGAATGTACCTATTTAAGTCTATAGTGATGTTTAACATCAGGCTGTAGTTAAACATACGAGTATTTTTACGTTTGACTAAAGGATATTTACCGAAACGTATTTGATATCTACCACCACGAAGGTAGGTAAAACAATAAAATAAGATCAAGTAAGAGGAAAGAGAGTGATATAAGTCAGAATATCATCTAACATGGTGGCAAAGCTATAGGTATTTTGTACCTATCTTCGAAATTACACAACACCACGACCGTCGTGGTTGAATATACGCACTAATATTGTTTCGGCATTGTGTCGAAATATGAAAGTTCAAGTTTTGTAACAAATGCCTGAGAAAGGAATGAGTTTACTCTGTACGTATAATTTAGCACTTTATAAGGCCTATTTTTGGGATTCGTACCCTTTTAATACAGTGAAGGGAATATTGCGATAAACCAATAGTTTGGCCAAGTGCGGGTTGGTAAATTAGACCTTCAATGTGGTACTCGTTTATTAGGTATGTTTGCGTTTGGCTTGTAGTTTCAACAAGATATTTTTCTTTTAAAAACATATCATGTTTACCTACATCATATCTCGTGCTCAAATCTATTCGTACCACAATAAATTCCTTGCAATCGATTCACACATTGTTGTAGTCGTGGGTGATACATTATGTATAACGAATTCATATGTTTACGTACGCCGGTGTCCTTGTGTAAGTACATTATGTAGCCTGACTCAGTGTGTCAACATTTCACGTAGGCGGAACAGCCTTTTCGCATCAATATATGGTCAAACAACATTGGCGTTCTGAGGAATATAATTTAGTTACGTAGGTTTTATATTAAGAAAACTTACTTTAGAATATTGTGTCTCTTTATCCTATTTTTTTTTTAAATATATAATGCGATCTAGAAAGTCACTTGTTTGCAATATAAATGCTAAAGATCAATAAATACGACCGCAAAAGCTCGACCAGAAGCAAGTAAAGTGTGGTAACGAACTTTCTCTGTAACGCTGCACCTACTACGAAGTCGAGTCCATAAGGAGTACAACACAACAAAACAATCTCTGCCCTACCACGGTACCTTGATTTCATTCATACCTATTAGCGGTGTAATGCGCTAAAAGTTAAAAAACTTCAATATTTTTCTACACTACAATATTGTTAATAAATACTTCCTACAGATTAGTGTTACAGATACACAGATGTTGTTTGTTGTTATGACTTACCTTATGTACACACTTACATAAATCTTGTTTCACCAATTTAAAAATAGAGATTACGTTACGGTCGAGATGACAACTCGATCTGTAAGGCTGACCTCACCTGTGCACTTCAGTTGTATAATAACACTTTTTTGAAACTTAACACTATATCACAGATCGTTACATTCGGGTGCACATAGTTGTTCGGCCGCGGTACGGTCGCGCGCGCGGCGTTGAGAGTCGGACTGGCGGGTGCGCCGGCGCAGGCAGGTGGGGCGCCGCAAAGCCTTGCGAAAATCGCCGCAACTACCTGTCCTCCTACTATAGCCTGATGCAGACGAACAGGCAAATACCTGCGGCCGTGCAATTCTTAAGCAAATCAGTATCTTTTGTACGAGTGCTAAATGAGTAGGTAAGTACGTAAATTTAAAAAAAATGTAGGTACCTATATATAACTATTAAAAAACTCGATTTCGAGTTGAACGGAAAAACTAGGCACTACCCACAAGATTGTGTTCATCACGCTTGTCTGTAACCCTTAGTCTGTGCCATGGAAATAATATAAAAGAGAGGGATGAAAATCCTTGGTCTGTGCAGACGAAGACTATAAATTCTAAGATAATGAAGGGTAGGTAGGTACATGGTTCCATAATAATTCTATGAAGTTCTCGACAAACATTAGATTGTTTAATGGTTTTCTGTGAATGGGAATGCATCACATCATTCCCCGCCAAGAAAAGGAACAAAAGGAAATTTCTCGCGATTCGCATCGTTATGCAAAACCGTTTGCTCGGTCGTGTTCACCTTCGATTCAATGGTCAATTTGTTTACAAATTTAAATGAAGTGCACGGTTCGGCTTGTTTCGAAGAAGAGCGTTGTCAGATTTAATGTAAAAATGCTCTACCTAAATAACTTTCCAGCCTTCACATAAGTAATAATGAATATGAAAACTATTTCAGTGGTTACCGATTACGAACAAAAAGTAAAGTTATTCTAATTATTCCGGTTATGACGTGATTTTTTTCATCGGGCAAGAAGTAGAATGTGTCTGTTGTAATAGTGCTGGTTGTTTATCGTAGTTGAACATACTGATGGTAGATATGTACGTACGAGATGCGAGTGCATTCCTAGGAACCTGTTTCAGCAATCCGGCACAATGGTCGGCTTGTCTTTGAACCTAACAGTTTATGTGCAGTGTGCAGAGATAAACTAGAGCCCAGTGTAGAGAAACTCGTACAACGGTTCTGCAAATGTTTATTGAAACGCCTACTTGCCTACTTCTGTACATACCTATGCAGTTATGCAACATTGAGAAGGCTAAGTTGTACAAAGATGATGTTTGGACTAATTTTAGCGTGTCAGTTGAATAGCATTATGACCTCTGTTTTGGACAGAAGTCACCATCGGAACCAGTTTTGAATTCCTAAAAAGATTAACTGGTTCTCTTCATCCGTCATATGCTCTACGGGGAAATATGATCTTATTTGGCTGTTTCTGATAGCTAAAATTTTTATTTTTGTTTGACATTTATGTTACTCAAACATATTTTTAAGGAAATAACATCAGACTCAGTTTTGTGTACCTATTTATTGTTTTATTATTACATACATACATTCTTCTAAAATTTATTAACATAGGTTTTGTTTGGTATTACACAGGGTTGAAATCTTAACCAAGAATACATTGTTATTTTAAAATTAGGAGGTAATGTTATAATTTATTAAGATAGTTACTTATTTTGCATTTTCTATTTTAATTTTAATCAGCCAAAAAAGAATCGATTGAGCAGATGTTTGTGGCAACTGCAGGTCCAGGCGAAGATGCTGGTTGCATCTGGCTCAGAGAGACATCTTTAGCATGAATTTGCGCTGCTAAAGTGGCATTATCAGCCAAAGCTACTGCTAAAGCCTTTTCCAGCTTCTCGGTACCAGCTCTTTCAGCTTCCAAGGCGGAACGGACTTCTGCTAAGGATTCTGTGTCAGGATCAAGAATCGTTTGAGTTTTAGAAGTGTTTTCTTGAGCTAAGCGAAGTTGAAGCTCAGCGACTTGTGACGAGAGTTTGGATATTTCGGCTGTGAAAGAAGTGATACAATACCTGAATAAAATCACCTATTTAATTATGTAAATGTTTATGAGTTAATTTTTATTAAGTGCTAAACCTGCACTATGGTTGTTTTAAATTAAACTTTTTATTGGAAAATGAGCGAAAATAATCACGACCGGCAAGATTCGAACCTGCGTATTTCGGATTACCGTCCCGAACGCCTTAACCACTAGGCTACGGTCTACTAACTGCCAGGCGCGAAAATCCACACTCATTTCCATACACTTCAGACTGAGCGGCTGATGGCGCCACTTGTGCTGTCAGAATATGTCTTGTTAGACATATTCTGACAGCACAAGTGGCGCCATCCGTGGTAATCCGAAATACGCAGGTTCGAATCCTGCCGGTCGTGATTATTTTCGCTCATTTTCCAATAAAAAGTTTAATGTAAATGTTTACCCACAAATGGATATTTTGTTCTGTTTAGAATGATAATTATAGATTATTCGCTCATTAATTTTTTTGTTAAATGAATAACTGTGATAGATCTATGATTTCTTCTATGTATGACTGTTACTTGTATGCAATTAGCGCACGAGATGTGTTCCAACAGTTACTCGTATAATCTCGCCGTTCCAGGAAAACCTGTTCCAGCTAGAGTCGGGTCAGTGTCATTTCTATTACGATTAAACGTAGAGAATAATTAAGTGAATTACGCTTGATGATGGAAACAACTTTATAGACTTGGGACTGTAAAATTCGGTTTAAAAGCCCAAACTCGATCTCAAGTAGATGTTAACTCATACACATCGCGCACACTTACGTATTGGATTCCAAAGGTAAGTAAATTTGTATGATAATTAGATAGATAGATTAACTCTTTATTGTTGATACAAACAAATTGTATCTAAACTAGTGCCACAAGCGGCGGCCTTATCGCTAAAAGCGATCTCTATATGATGTATGAGAGTGGCCAATTCTTTTGAAATTGGTTGGGTTTCATGAAAGCAGTTCTGTATTAGCTTAGAAGACCCATAGATTGTCACCCAAGGTCTATGCTGTAGGTAAAAGATACCTACCATTAGCAGCTTGTAGTTCCCGCACAGTATGCTGTAGCTCGTCCGCAGCCAGGCGCCTCTCCCGAGCATGAGCTGCTGCGGCCAGTCTGGCTCTCTCTCGGATCTCAGTCCCTCCCGCGACACTCCGCTCGACTCGACGCAACTCACTATCTAGGCGAGAGGCTTCTCTGCGAAGATAAATAGGAAATATTCCTGGTATTTATAGAGCTTAACCTTATTTAAGAAGATAAAATACAGAAGCTATAACTGCAACGATTGATGCGTGTTGTAAAGTGTGGGTAGAACGTTATAAATTTAACCACTTTTATATTGGTGTGGTACTTGTGCCTCGATTGAAACCACTCGGTACCACAAAAAAGGCTAGATATATTCGAACTCTTGGTAAGTATAGGTTATACCTACCTTTAGCCTCTTCAGTAGCAGTTACAACCCGTTTCCGCAGATCAGTGTGCGCGCAGCTTTTAGCGGCCTCAGTTACTGCACTTCCCGTTCAAGGGCACACACTTGCCCACACAGCTTGAAGCATGTTTCTTTCAAGAATTTTATGCTAGAAGTTAGTAAATTTACTGAGGAGTTACCTTTTAGCCTCTTCAGTAGCAGTCACGACCCGCTCCTGCAGCTCAGTGTACTGGCGCTGCAGCGACGCGTGCGCAGCTTGTAGCGGCTTCAGTTGCTGCACCTCTCTTTCAAGCGCATTCACTTGACCACTCAGCTCGGAGCACTTGTCTTCTAAGATGGTGCGATGGCGCTCCTATGGAAATATGTTGATGTTATATGTCAATTTATGTAAGTAAATAAAAAGTATTTTAACATGGGTTCTCACTTGGTACTTATAATGAATTTTATTTCGAGCATAACTAAATCTATAAAACTACTCTTATTCACAATTTACTCTATTTAAAAAGCAGTACATTATCAAATGTACTGCTTTATAAATTGATTGAAATTTTATTAATGATTTTCATAAACATATTCAAAATTTCTATAAATCAGTTTCACTTTCAAAATGATAAATGTAAACAAATGTAGCCTTTTTTTAATAGTATTTATCTTAGTTTTATTCATCGCATTAGTACAATTACCGACAGCTCGACTTGCATCTTGTACCCAG